>JAJEKV010000370.1:0-263201 GCA_021234155.1 Isoetes taiwanensis | reverse complement strand
TGGGTCCATCCATTACTTGATGCCTCCAAGCCGTGTCAAATTTGTTGAATTGATAAAGAGCAAAGATCCTACCAGGCTTCCTAGAGCATACACTTTAACTCACAGCGATCTAAGTGCGCAATATGCCTTTGAGTTTGCAGCATAGGCCAGGAAGAGGAACATGCAATGACCATTAACATATTGAATTTCTGTTTTGCAATGTGAAATGCTTTTTAACAGATTTTGTTATGTTAAAAACTAACATAACAAACTTTGGTGCAAAACTGTTTTTAACAAATTCTGTTATGTTAGTGGATAACATAACAAATCCCATGTCTGAAATTTTTTTTAACAGAATTTGTAATGTTAGTAATTGACATAACAAGTGGTGTGAAAGCTTGACAAAAATAACCTTAATTTATCATTAACAAACAATTGATTACTTTAAAATTTAGTTTAATTTAACTCTACAAGAAACTTATCGCGGCGGCCAAGGCCGCCGCGAACGTTTCTCTTTCCCAACCCATAACAAATGGCCTAATGTGCAACATCCCGCTATTCTACCAAGGTAAATAAATAAGTTACAATTTTTTCTTTGAAATCACAATGGCTTAAAAGTAATGGTTAGGTTCTTTTCACCAATCAAATTGCTGAACATCTTTAATCATTCTTGGTGATTTATAGATATCACAGCAAGTCCAATCAAAAGATGCCACATACGCATCTTTTTGAGGATTGTGAGAAAGTTAACCAGCTTGATGGGCAAAGAGGCACACTTAGAAATTACGGCCATTACCATAAAAAATACCTAGCAAGAACATAAATCTAAAGCAAGGGAACTCCATATTCAATGGTCTCTGCTTATAACACCACTATTATATACTATGGCATGGTTCTATGGTTTAAGCTACCAAGGCTTGCTAAGGTAAGGTTCTATTACTCAATATACTAATATGTAGGGGTCAATAACTTCAGTAAATATGTATTCAAATGTGGCTTCAGGTTCTGTCCCTAACTAGGCATGCAAAAACTAGGTCTCTAAAAGAGGGACACTATGGTCCCAATAGAGTATAGTCTATATTCTATATTCTTGACGATCTCCTTTCTCCCTCAACAATTAATGGGTTCGGCATTGTTGCAGGTCTAGATACTAGTTATTCAAAAGAGCCCTTCTAACACGTCATTTCATGCAATATGGCTGCTCATTTGGGAAATGCTAATTTACACATTAAACTGAATAAACATGTACTCACCCAATAACAATCAACATTCAACCTCAAATATTTTAAAAGTAAATAGCAATTAGTTAGGTAATGAGGAAATCCCTCATAATCATGTTTGAACTATTGTCAGATAGTAGATACCAATAGGATTTGATACAAAGATCTAGATACCAATAGGATTTGATACAAAGATCTAGTTCCAAAAGACAACGTAGCAAATGGTACAATAGGAAAAATATGGTCTCACAAAGACAATAACTTGGAAGCAAAGGATTATTTGCTTCATTCATCATTTAGTTCATTATCATGAATGTAAGAAAATACAGGCTTCAGGGGAATCTATAAGATCATTCTCATTGCATGGAGGTTCGTCCTAAAACTACTACAGCAAGCTTCCTTTACAAACTACTTGGAGCAATTATACACAATTATACTACCTTAGTTAAGTAGTGAATTGGTAGCTCATACTTGCACTAAAGATTGGCTCTAGGTAAACAATCAGTCCATTCACATTGCCTCACTTGGCGCTAATTATACGAATGACTTAGCATCATGACAATCAATAAGATGGCACAATGATCCACATGTATAGCTCTGGAGAAGGGCCAGTTGTAGAGAGCAGAATGTTGCATAAGACATCAGAGAATTCCCTACAAAGAAATAGAACACCGATGAAATAGAACATATAAGATCAAATGTCAAAAAAGCAAGGCCAGCAATGCATCTATACAACATACCACACCACAAGAGTAGAATTTGTACAGGGAAAGACAACCTACATGTATAGTTTCTTTGCCCTTTGCCATGCTGCCATTTTTGCCATGCTGCCATTTGTTTCAAAATTTACATTCGCTTCAGATAGAGAATGTCCTGCAATAAAACAAATTTTTGTAAGATTATTCTCATAATGCAAACAACAATGGTGACTTTCATGTGCCCTATCATGCCAGGTTGATCCAAGAGAATTCATTTGCCTTGCAGTTTGATTGCAGAGACCTTAAATGTCGATCTCTTACATGAATCAATTTGCCTCGCACCTCAGGGGTAAGAAGAGGGAAAAAATAATTAAGTATGCATGTCACCACCGGCTTGGTCGGCTTAGGCAAGCCACTCAACCACTTCTCGCCAAGACGCCAAATGCAAGAATAGGGGTGGCCACATGCAATCTTTCACGGCCCTCCCCTCCCAGATATGAATCGGAGCACGAGAGGGGATACTGAGAGGGGAAGAGCGGCAGAAATAAATGCGCAGAAGAGAGGAAAACAGACGATCAAGACTAAAAATTTTGGGTGTTCCTCCCCTCGGGATTGGAACATTAAAAAACGGCCTCCGACATCAATCTATAGGCCTCCGCCCATTTTTCTAACAATAAACTCCTTCCGCTTCAAGATGAAAACCGACATGTGGCCACCCCCAATTTCTCTCAAGACGCTTTTGTTTAGGCTTCTACTATATTTGATTTCTTTCCTTATCCTCCCTTATACCTATTTCATCCTTTTCGTGTTTTAGCCGTGTCTGAAGTTTTTGCTTCTTTTCTTCTCCTGCCATAGTATACCCGATTCTCATAGCCCTGTTCTCTTATGCCTTTTTCTGTTGTTTGCCGCTTCTCTGGTTAATTTGCCTGTTCTATTCCGGCATTTGTGTATTTTTAGAGCTCCTAGTTCGACTCTGTATTGTTTACGCCCATAATGGCTTTTCCTGTATTATCCCCTTTCAGCTCTCTGAGAAAAGCAGTCTATATTATCGTGGTTTGTATTATCCTTTTTTTGGATCACAAAACCGTGGTCCGAGAGAAGCAACTTTGACCCGCTAGTTGACAAGCAGAAAGGGAAATCAAGTTTAAGAAGCAGTATAGACCTGAGAAGCCCGCTAGTTTTTCTGTTATAATCAAAGTAGAATCCGCAAGGGTTCATGGTCTTGCCTGTGAATCTTGCCTTGTGACTTGCTTTGGCTTCAGAGTTGATGGTTATCCGGGTAGAACTTCTCCAAAGCCATCGGCCAAATGCAAGAATTCATCACAAACCACATATATCATATGCCCTCCGGCCAGCGCCGGTTTCAATCACGCGACCAAACTAGCCCTAACCGGTACCATCCTTAAGAAAGTAATGCACCACGCGATTACCTCGATCCAAGGAAACGAATCGCTCTTCCCATTCTACAAAACGCCCACCATTTGAGGTTCCCATTCTACAAACTGCCCATCATTTGAGGCGCTACGCAAAGGGGAAACGGATGGCGAGGGCATTGCGGCAGCCATGTCCCGTAAAGGGGAGGGCATTGTAGGGGAGCTCGCATGGCGTATTAAGGGATTTAAACTAGAAATGGCCGAGGCCTGGAGTCTCAATAAGGCTAAGGAAGCGCTAAGATAGGGGCCAAGACGAAAGCCCAAGGACCCAATACCTCAGCGGCCTGGATTGGCATGGATCCAGTGGTAGCACACCATTATGAAGCTTTGGCTATGGCCCTTTTACTCCATGGCATGGCGCAGGCAACCTCAAACCTCTTTCCATTCCATTCACAATTCTAACCAGTTTGCACAAATGGCGCAGGCTATGTCGGAGAAGTGGGTTAAAATCCCTGCTCAATTTCATCCTCTGCTTTCCATGGCGTGGCTTGGCCGAAAAGCAAATCCGTAGCGAGCTTTTGGACGAGCAGGGGAATTTGCCCCTTTTTACGTGTCGACCTTCTAATTTCCTTTTTTTTTTTTAAGTTTTAGAAATGAGCAAAAAAATAGTACGTGTCGAGCGCCAGGGCTGCTCTCAGCCCAGAAAAATTAGCTCCTTATTTTTTAAGAACAAAAAATATACCGCTTTATATATGGAATGATGGTCTGAAAGTACCCTTAGCCTTTATTCTAAAAAGCCCAAAACCGTGTAAAGCCCAAGAGCCGTGTAACGTACACGTAGGCAATTATTAGAGAGCGTGGATATATCAGTAGAAAATATAATCAGGGAATGGAATATACGGAGGCGGCCTTTTGGGTTCTGGGGCAGCAATCCAAGGAAGGCAGCAGAGCAATTCAAAGGGTCGGATTGGGAAGCAAGAAAACAGAAGATTAGAGACGCTGTTATAAGCAGCGTGCTTGGGCTGTCGGAGGAGAGACCTTTGATTCGAAGGCTTTCCAGAGATCAACAGACCTTCAGCCTTTTTATATACGATATTAAAGACCCCTAGCACGTAGAGTTGGACAATGGCATGATCATTATAGAACGTTTAAAATTCGTAGAGTTTCTCAAACAAATCAAAGGTGTTCAAAGTTAATAGCAAAAAGGCAACGAATAGGTCTAACAAAATTAAAGCGCCTCGCACGCATCTCCATTGATCGGGGCAGGCCAAAAGAGGTATGAATGTATATGAACATTTGAATGTTACACATATGAGCTGTGCACAGCTGTGGCAACTGGATTGAATAAGTTCTGTTTTTGTTTATAAGCATATAGTAAAGAGCAGCAATATTGTTTATAAGCATATAGTAAAGAGCAGCAATATTCTGCTAGACAGCAGGTTTCATGCCAAAATCTTCACTTTGCTCTATTCAAACCAATTCAATTCTATTCTATTGAATTTTATGTCTAATCGAGCCACTCTTATGTTATACATATGTGTGCACATTTGTGTCCCTTCAATATGAATTTGAAATATGTATTCTGCTCATTGTTTCTTTGTTAAACAGTTGTATGTATATTTATCTGAGGTTCAATCATAGAAGTTGATGAAATATGAAGATTGTAGACTGTGTGCATGTTAGTAGTTCAAACTCGTGCTTCTATTTGCAACTGGTTCTCTAAGGGGACCGGATTTTTCTCCCAGGAATGTCAGATTCAGGATGGAGTAGGCTATGGAGGCCTGCAGCTCAGCGTAATATGAGAAATGTATGGGCGGACATAGCTGCTGCACGATTAGACTGGTCTGCTTCCTCCACCAAAGGGCTTTCCATAGCCACTGCCCTTGTAAATGCTTTTCTAACGCAAAGCTACCTCCCTGGTATGGATCTAGGCAAGTTGGAGAATATGAAAGGCATTCGTGAGAAGGCCAGCAAGAAGCTTGAAAGCCAACAGGTAATTGACAGTAATCTTATATAGGCATTTCTTGGATTTTATCAATTACTTTGGCTGAATCTTGGGGTCTGACTGGAACTATGATGGGCTTATTCAAGCTTAGAAAAACCCTACACCTTACACCAGGTACTTATTAGTTTGTCCGCAATGTTTGATGCAACTGCTAGCATTTAACTCAGTGAGGGGATCAGAAACAAGGCTTTGAAACTTATTTCTTTTGACTTGTCCCTTTTCAAAATTGGGAGTTAGGGTAAGAGGTTGTAGTGCATTATTTCATGCAGTCGGTTATATATCTATCATTTCAATAGGGCACTATGTTTGTGGCAATGTCTTTTACCATACTACACCATATGAGATCATTACATTGTTATGCAGGTTAAATATCTCTATAATTTGATTGACATCTACAAAAATCAGGCAAGCATTGTTTAATCTTTTACAATCCATGTTATATTTCTGCTTTTTAGGAGCTCATGCTTTAGAAAAGTTGATCATAGTGTTTGCAAGCATGCATTTGGTGATTAAGCTGCTCATATTTCATCATAAGACTGTGAATGTTTGTTTAGAGTTGGACTTAGTAAGACCTTGTAGTGATAACTAGCATTATCCATTGACGTCTAAGGATTGATATCTGCATTCAAGGAGAATATAGATGCGTATTACAAGTCTCGTCTTTTTTGATGAAGCAGTCTGAAGTGCATGGTGTTAACAAGGGACGATGTGTACTTAGGTGCGGTTTATTGTTATGCTTGTGGCACCTGCTTCTTCTGAATAGCAATGAGATGCTTGGCCTGTATCATAACATTTAGATATTGTAAATGGCTGCTTTATTTGTTAAATTTTCTACCCAACAATAAATTGTTCGATTTTCTAGCAGCTGATCAATTAAGTTATTTTATTTGTCAGTTTGAGACATGCATCTTCGTGTAGGTATTGCTTCTATCCATCTTCGTGTAGGTATTGCTTCTATCGAGATGAAATTGGTGATTGCCTTCAAGAGTAGGCATCCATCTCACTGAGAGCAACCACAAAATGCGACGTGAGAAAGATTAAATGAAATATTCTGCCAGAGTTCAGATTATGCATTGCAAATCAGATGAAATATAGTCAAATTAAGTATTAGTTTAATATTAGTGTATATATGGGATGAAACTACTGTTTTACAAGGTAGATATATAGAAATAACATTTTGAGATTGTGCAAATCGCCATTTTCTGTTGCATGATTTTCATTGTAAAGATAACAGTTCCCATCCCAGGAGGAAGCATATGGACTTTGTTTATTGTTATTAAAGATCGGCATGATAGGTGGGCGTCGTGTCAAAGCTTATCGAATCACTGAAGTCAATGAGAGTGTATAGAACAAGTTTAGAAGGGCCACTGATTGAATTTTCAAGGCATCGAAAGCTCGAAGGGGACAATGGTGATGGTGGAGGAATACCTGTATTTTCAACATTGTCCATTCCGCTTTTTGGTAGCTACCCTTTTTCTTTTCTGATACTTTGAATGCCCACTGTAATTCTGAGGCAATGACAGCACTTTAGTCCTCTTATTATGTCTTTTAATCTAAAACTGGAAATATTGGCCAGCTTGAAATTTACTATGATTTGTCAGATCAATTGAAAGTTGAAGTGTATTTCTGAAGCAAATTATCAGGATTTGAGACCACCTATATGATTTGCACCCTGGTGTGGATGCCAATTGTATTCTTTTTTTGTAATATCTGGTTAAGTTTAGTGCTAAATTTATTATTTTTATTCAATGTTATTGCTTGGGCATACAGGAACGAGGTAGTCAAACATTTTATTGATCCAGTGATTAAATAGGTCTCTGTTGTATGGTTTTGCCCGAGGAAATTTGCTATGGTGCACTGTGTCTGTGGTTTTATGTGTTAAAGCTGCATTTAGTCTGGAATTTTGATTGGTTTCCATATTGTTGAAGGAAATAATAGCTGATGCTCAAGTTCTGATTGTTTGTTGATGCTTTTGTAATCAGAATCCTTGGCAATGGAGCTGGTGGAAATGTACGTGCTGGAATTGAAAGTAAAGGTAACATTGCAATTCAGACATCTCGAAATTGGTCTTCTTGCATTTGCTGATAGACAGTTGTAAATAGTGGTATGTTCTCTCAGGCCTCATTGTGGCAGTATTGACATCTGAAAATGCTAAGAAGCTTGGAAGCGTAATGCCATCTCAACCCAATTTTTCATTGATGGCAAGTTCATCACAATCACCCCATGCTGAAGAGAACTTCAATGCATCTGTGGGTTTTGAAGCAATTCAAGGTGTTGATAAATCACCCCATCCCAATAACCGTGCAGTTCTGCAGGTAATTTTACAAAAGGCTTAGGAGTTCCGCTTTTTCTAAAACATCTGTTAAAACATGATACAATAATTTGCATTGAAGGATAAATTGATAAATTAGTGCTGTAGGATTATAACAAGTGAGTAGATAAACCAGGCATATTTACATTCAACAATTGAGAATGAACCAAAGGATTGCTATGCTTCTTGTTGTGGAAAGTGTGATGCTAATATATTGACAAAAACCTGGTAGATGAAGGCTTCGTTTTGCATATTTGCTACTATTGAGTGTATCATGCACATTTGCTGCATGGAAACAATGACGATAAGATTCTGTGGGAAACAACCTGGCAAAATGAAAGATAAGTAAATTTTTGCTTTTAATGCAAACATATAGTTTTTGAGGGTTTTGGTGAAACCATTGGATGCCTTGTAGAATTGGAATTGTTGTGTTTGTGAACTAGGATCATGTGCATAGTTGCAGGAATCTAAAAACTATGCAACAGTATCCAGTTGAATATGTCTGGACATGTCCTAGAAGATGCATATTATGTTTATTAGTCAATGACCATCTATTGGAAAATAACATTTACTTTCATGAAGCCATGAACTTACACTTTAAGGTGAATGAACTGGATCTTGTAGATCAGGTTATTGATCTTGGATATTCTGCTTGCAGACCTATTTGACTGCTTTGCTAGCAGAAAAGCACCTGAGACCACGGAGGTACTTGCTATGAAATGCAAAAGTCTGTTTCTTAATGCAAGGTCTGAAGAGAAGGAAAATTACCTTTTATCAGGCTTGATGACTTAGTGTCCTTGGTGACTGAAGAAATGCGAATGTAGCTCATTATGGGTGCACAAGGTTGGTTTGCATGACGAATTTGATATCTCTTGACCAGGTAATACATTTATTGTATTTTCATTTCGAAATTGCATCAAACGATTAGTAGTCTTAATTGATTTTGAGGAGAATTTATAGTCTGCCTGTGGCAACGATGACAGCTAAAATAAAGAAGTGGTGTTCAACTGCTTCTGCCTGCCTTTGACAGCACTATACTGAAAATCAGATGTTGTCTTCTGCAGTGGAAGGCCATCGAAGTTTCAATTGTTGGAGCCCCTTTCAGGAGCTTATCTCTGCCGAAGGAACTTGCTTGTAGACATTGAAAGATACTTGCACAAGAAATAAACTCAAAAATTAAATAATTTAGGGTCGGATAAGATGGGTTGGATTAGATGCAAGATTCTCGATGGATGGATGCTTTGAAGCTCCTACGTTGTCTCTCTCTCACGCCATACATATAAAGAGATGAAATGATAAATAGTCGCCACACAATATTTAATATTCTCCTATCACAAATCTCATCTCACATTTTTTGCACTTATATATGTCTTGGCTTGCATGTATCTGTTTGCTGATATGATGGCCAGAATAGAAGATGCTCTTGGGTTTGGACAAATGGAATTCATGCATGTGGGTGGGCACTCTTTCTAATCTTCCATAGCTCTAGTTGCTCTGCTTGTGTAAATGTTCTATATTTTTCTCTTTTTGTGCCTACTCCAAATTATTTGTAATCCATGCTCCTCAAGTTCGTTACTAGAGAATATTAGATGAAAATTATTAGGTGACACATATCGTACTAGAAGTTGCGGTAAGTTACAGGTTGTTAGAAGTTGAGATTTGATGATTGAGAACTATTGCATTGTCCAAAATCTATTACCCAAATCTATTCGCATGAAACTAGCCTTGCCAACCAGTTAGGTTAATCTAGCTAGTACCATGTTTTGTCTGACATATTGCCTTTACATCATCATCCACTAAAAGTAGGGAATTTTTGCATACAACCTCTTTATCAGAGGGCCTCGCTAGCATAATTAGAAAGGACGTACAGAAGTGTGATTTACTTGGTAGTAATAATTAGAAGATGAACAAGTAAGTTACTTGGTAGTAATAATTAGAAGATGAACAAGTAAGTTACTTGGTAGTAATAATTAGAAGATGAACAAGTAAGGTCAACGAGCAAGAAATGCTAGGTTTTTCGTCGTTGACCAAGAATGTAGTAACAACATTAACAACTGACTCTATTAATATTTGTAGAAAATAGCGTCGAACCAAAGCGCCCAAACTAGTTGTAGTTGTGCACAAAACAATGCTCAATTGTCGCACATAGGACATAAAGGACTAACTTCTGGTTTAATCCGTGCACATAAACATTAACGCGAATCTGTGCCCACCAATGCTATATCATATCAAAGTTAAAATCTTATATAATGGATCAAATATACGAATGACCAAGGACTGCCCCTTAATAGAATTATCTAAACATTTGAATTATCTAAACTTTTTGGATTGTTAGTAGAATCATCTAAACATTTGATGATAGTAAATATAAAGCCATCTAACAGATTACCATTAGTAAGACAAGATAAGAATTTTTTATGTCCACGGAGACCACAAACGGCCATGGGACGATAAGAACATGGGCATGAAGCCTACAACAAAACTAAAAAAAAAAAAAAAAAAAAAAAAAAAGACACACCCCTCCTCCCCCAAAAGAAGAAAAAGACAAGGCTACACATAACCAATCCAAGAATCAAAAGGTAATGATCGCGAATGATAGCTATGCCGCCCTAGTAAACTGCCCATTTCTTGTTGTCTTGCTTCTCTCAATTTGGCTAGCTCTTCCCCTCTTTTACTGAACTGTAATGGAGTGAGATCTTCCTGTATTGAATAATTAGTGCCCTTTAAGCGATTGCCGTGATGCGAAACACATAGCAAATGAAGTGTGTATTTAAAGTGCATTAAAAATGTTGAGGGTGATCTGGCCGAGCTGCTCCCCCTTCTAGGAATAGTCAAAGAATCATCGGCTTGTATATGCATGGTGTCTATGAAGAAATGTGTGGCCTCCATTTTTGAATAATCATCCCTTTCTGCAGTATCCACAATGCACAAACATAAGGCATGTGATGACATGTCATTTGCATCTGCAGTAGCTTGAGAATTGTCATCTATCTTGTATCAAGTGCTCGAAGGAGGTTTGCGTTACAATTTCCACCTTATCCGCTATCGGTTTTGATCCAAGATGCTAATCTACATTATTATTGGATTATGCAGCATGTTTCTTTGTGTTGCGTATCTCTTGAAGTTCAGAGCTGCTAAATGCTGTTGAATAGAAGATAACTAGCAATTGAAACCAATGAATGTATATAAGCACCACCCTTGTGTCTGTGCATACCACACTATCCATTATATCTCATAAGCATTCCCCTAGTTTTTTGGTTACCCCAGGAAGCAAATGTCATATACATATCATGTATAGGTAGGTACTGAATAATGTTGATGTTTACAACTTAAATAATTATAGGTGCTATTGAGAGAGGATCTTTGCTTTCCCCCCCTTTTGGAAAGCAGCCTTTTCTCTACTTAACCATGTATAGACAATGTAGAAGACGAAATTCAAAATTTATATCATGTTGTGATTCTTCATTACAAGCAGGATTTAATTAATTGGAGAGAATAACACAATTTTGAAAATTTCAAGCACAGCAAATTTGCTCAAGCACAAATACTTTCACCTACTTCTTAAGTCCAAGATACATGATTATGCATGATACATATATCCATACAAATTATGCATGATACTTGTACGTGTACATGATACTTGTACATACCCAATAATAGTGCTACAATGTACACCAATAATTCACGTCAATAATTTTACGACTAAAAGAGCAGCTCCATTCGGTGGTAGAAGTCATTCATCTGCCATGGCCTATTTTCCTACTCGTCCAGATCACATCAAGACCATTACTTGTTCCATGAGCTACAATGATCTTGTTGCATAATAAGGGGTGTTCACCTTGATCCCTACCTGCAATCCAAAGCTAATGGTCATGAGTTTGATTGCCTCGGGCTTCATCGTGTTGTGATCCACCTTGTTTGGCTTCCTTAATGCGATAACTATGAGCTGAATGGAATCACCTCAACAGGTGTTGATGAGTGAATCATTGACTATATGCCATCAATAATGTGTGCACCTATAAGGATGTATAAGCACCTATTAAAGATATATGGATGTATAAGCACCCATTAAAGATGTATGGATGCATAAGTATAATGAATAGTATTTGATTTATCGAACTTAGATAACTTGTTCAAGTGTCCTCATTGCCTTCAGTTGCCTCTTTAGCCAATAATTCTTGTAGCTGGATCCCCGCCACTATTAGGGATCACTAGTAACAATGGCTTCATCGCTACAGCCCAGCCGTAGTCTATTGTTTTCAAATGTTGATACCGTGGCGGGCCATTGGAACTGGGCCTCCACTTCTTACTCCATCAATTCTTGTACTGCATTGCGTATGAGGTGCTCTTCTTAGCAACTGGCTCCCACCAAGAGACAAACACGTGCTCTTCTTAGCAACTGGCTCCCACCAAGAGACAAACACCTCCTCATAATGGGGGAGACTAGGATCCTGTATCGGGTCCTTCTCGGCGTAAGCCATCCACGTTGGGAAGTTATCATGTAGTCTGATGAGCAAGATCATACCTTTCTTAACATCTTGATATGGGTCAAAAATTTCAACTGCATTCTTAGGACGACCTGAATATGGCCATATGTAAGGAGCTTGTTCAATGTGTTCATCCACCTCCTCGAGTTCTTCCAATGGTTGTTGCCTAGTGCTGGGCCAAAAATCTTGAATGATCGCCATACGGGGCTGCACATCCCCAAGCACACGCAAGAGGGTGGATCAATATTTAATTTCCTCATTCATATATTTGCTGGACCATGAGTTATTGCTTGCTCTGGAGATAACTGCCCAGTGCATCATGTACTTGGCAATAGATGCTCTCAATGCACCTATATCTTTCAAAATTCCATATGGTTGCACAACCTTGGATGACCTATTCAGAATCATAGGCAGACCGTTGGCATCCTCTTTCCACATCCTGATTCCTATTTTCACGTAGCCACTCCCTGTGCCCGGGCCTCATCTTGTAGAACATTAATGGCCATCCATCTTTCATGCAGAACTTGAAGAGAAGAGGTTCTAATTGACCATATAACCGATCCTTCTTATCAGGGATGAAACCTTTCACGAATTTCTTCCAGTTAGGGACCTCAGTCACAAGGTAAGGTGAAGGAGATTTGGAACTACACTCTCTGAAGAGTTGCATAAGCTCTGGAATAGTCAATGCATTTGATCTTCTCATTAGAGTCGAATAGTTTCGAAAGGGAGCATCTATGTCATCATGGGTGTGTCCAACCATCATGAATCTCAGTTGAACCTGATCAAAAATACCGAACCAAACTAGGTAAGACAAGTATGAGAACAAGTACCTATACTTGTTCTGACCCGAGCAATTATCAAGTTGCAAGTAGAGCCTCCTCGATAGCTTCTTTGATTCTTTAAGCCCCTTTGGAGGAGGAGAGAAATCACTTCTGGTGCCATTCGACACCTTTGTTCTCAAAGCCTCGGTGTTTAGAACCGTTAATGCCCAACCACATTCAGGTGATCTATATCTTTCAAATGGCCCCAACTGTCATTAGATACATCCTCGAGAGTCTTCAACGCATGATTTAGTGATCCCAATGAAAGTTACTATCGTCATGCCAAAGGTCCAAAGAAAGTGACTCAATGCACTGATGCAGTGTCCTTGCATCAATGGTCTTGTTAGGCTGACCTTCAAGCGTTCTCCTCTCCACAGAGACTTTGTTAGCTTTTCTAGATGGGGGAACATTGTTCTAATCCATTTTATCATGTATAATGGTTAAGGCATGCTCTGGGAGCGGTGAGATAGAGCTCTTCATGACCAGTAAAGACTTCTACATGAGATCTGAGCTGTCATATGTGCCTTTATTTCAATCGCAAGCTCTCTTCTTTCATTTGGATCTCTTGTCTTAGCAAGCTTTTTCTTTATCACAATACAAATATTGCACTTAGAAAAAGTTATTCTCTTGGCAATTCCAACCTCTGAATGGTTCTCTTTCCATCCATATAGAAAGGATGAGGGAGAGACGTGTTTCCCGGTCATCTCCATGATGGCAATATCGATGTATATCCTTTTTAGTCAATACAGAAGGTAGCCTCTTCACATTTTGTCTGATTCCCGCACTTGTAATTTTTGAACGGTGTGGCATTGTCTCTGCATTTTCATCTATATACATCGATAGGACAACATTACCAGCCAGTGTATGTGACCTCGGCTTCTTAGAGCCACAATTTCTATGTTCTGCAATTCTATGCCCCTCCATGAAGAGTTCCTCCATTTGTAAAAATTAGACACGGGAATGCCATATGCTCTATGCCATGCTTTCATGCACACCTGCTCGTTATTGAGCATTATATCTTTCACTTTACTATTTCCAGAACAGAGGTCTAACATATTATATGCAAAGGTTGTGCGCTCCGAGCTTTTCATGTTCCAGTAGAAAGTCCTCATCTCGGCTACCTCTTTGGTTGTAAAATTAGCACAACATCTCCTCAGGTAGCATAATGATGACATGAACTGGAGAATGGCATCAGCAGTAGTTTTCCTACCATATTTACTAAATTTTGGATGTGCTCTAGGTCTTCGGGTGACCATCTTGTAGGGTCTTTTTAAGGCTTCTGCTTCAGACTATATGGCTCGATCTCCATATCCTTCTCCTTAACTGCTATCACTAGCCTGGACACATGAACACCATTAACAAACACCAATGCTGTTGGCCATCTAACAAGATCATGTATTTGTGGCATTTTCGCGCATGCTTGACAACGCATTGTACTTCTGGGGGCAGGGAGAGAATACAGGGCCACAACAGTTGTTCCTAACCATTCGTCACCCAATCTCATGTCACCTACAACATGATTTGGATCTGTAAAAATAATGACCCCAGATGCATAAGGCAGATTGCAGCATTCATGCAATAGAGTACATCGCCCCTCCGCAAGCTCGTCTCTCGAGATCGCCTGCATTGTGTTGACCTCTTGATCTTCAAAGGCATCATTCCCTTGGCATTGCCAATTGATGCGTTTAATCTGTGATGGAGTACAAACGCCATGTGTCTCCTCGAATAGACCTTTGATATCTTTCTTGTGCCAGAGAATAAAAGAACCCATAGCCTCAGCAAGCGTCCCTATCTCTGTCTCTGGATATGGGAGTGGCAACTGCCCATCAAAGACTTCATGAAGTGAGACGACCACTAGATCCTCTGGCACACGAACATTGTGATGGTGCATGAAGGTATGTGCTCTTCCTTGTGCTACCTTCATACCTAGCATGTGAATTTCCACTATGTCTTCCATTCTGCAGAAACAAGTGCTCGTGAGGTTCGCGGCAGCGATTCTCGTGATCATACTTAGATTCTAGCTACACATACAAAGTGCTCAACAAACATCGCCATCGCGATTTTGTTGAGCACTAAATTGCAGTGCTCAGCAAAATCGCTATGGCGATGTTTGCTAAGATTACAGCCAGTGTAAGAGGAAGGGACATTCCAAAGATTTTCATTATGAAATGCAGAGCAAAAGCAATGACTTTGCAATGAAAGCAGAATGCAGGGACACAGAGACACAACAAAATGGTGTAAACGATTGCTACATCAATTCTTTTGAGCTCGCTTAAATCCATCAACCAAATCATAATAGATCCAAACCAAATCCTTAGCAGCATGATGCAATTAATAGACAACAGGTGTTAATATTAGGAAGACAACAATTATGGAGCATCGGGAACGTGGATGTTATTATAGGAATCTTAACTATATTTTCAGGAAGTAAACTGGAGGTTAGAGACTAGTAGAACTAGTGATTCTTCTTTGAAAGCTAGAAATTGATGCATGAAATACCTGTATAAACCACTGCCATCGAAATAACTTTAATTCAGTGATCAATTGCGTGGTGCTCTATTTGTCAGTGAGGGTGCCTTCGATTTTGGATCAATCTGCCTTCTAAATCTGTGATTCCTGTTCGATCATAGTGCGCCTGATGAGCGGCTTCAGAAACTAGACATTCCCAAAATTATTCAAATGTCGAATGTCCTTCCACTAAAAGCAGCGCCAAGAATGGATTCAAAATTCAAAAGAAATGAAAATTCCCCTCTTTAATTAAAATATCAATTTGTGCGGGAAAAGAACGGTTGTTTGTTCCCTGGGTGTTTTACGGTCTGACACGTCACTAAAAAGGGTAGCTAGGAGTCACTTTCTGGGTTTAAATTTCTAATCAGGACATGTCGACCTGTAGTAGGCGGATAGAAAAGTGATTTTATTAGATTCCATGTGGCGCTACCGCCCATAATGACGTCGACAGTCATTATGGCAGTGCCATAATGACATCACTATTAATGGCAGCATCATTATGGCAGAGCTATAATTTCTCATTTTCGCGAAAGATTGGAAGAATTCGCAAGCGCCTCGAAAGGATTTTAGCTAGACAGTTTAGCGCCCAAAAAACCAAGGCAAATTTTCGTACTTTTCCGGAAGTTCCGAGCGCCCGCGATCCATGTCGAGGAGAAACGTGATTAGAAAGGGTTAGTTTTCGCGCTTCCTGTCAGTTCTTGGTATAACATTCTATTATTTTCTTCGTAGGAATGAATGTTGTGCTCAGCAAGATCGCGAGTGCGATCTTGCTGAACAATAGATGTTCTATACATAGTGTGTTATGTTCTCGTTGGGATCGCGGCCGCGATCCTAGTGATTAGAAAAATTATACAGAGTAAGTTAATATCACTTCGCTAAGATCATGACCACGATCTGATCGAGCTGGAAGTCTGTATGTTTTTGGACTTAGCAAATGCTTACAAAGATCGCATCTGTGATCCTCTCAAGCATCACCTTCATCTATGATAGTATTCTCTATGTTATTATTTTTTATTTATGCAGTGCTTCATAGAATCGCAGCCACGATTATTTGTAGAAAAAACTGATATGCTATATGGTATTTCAGGGTGCTGATGTGGAACTTATGCGCATCCTCACACATTCCAATGATCGAAAATGGTGCAGAGAAATTGCACAAGCTATTCCACATATCAGAGATCGTCGAAAAGACCTGTGTTTGTTCTTGCACACAGGTTCCGGGCCAGATGACGTCGAGCAGATAAGCATTGTTATTGCAATGTGGGAAGGCAACAACATGCAAGACGCTTTGGTATGTAGTGTCGAGGACACTCATCAACTTCAATTCTTGGAGTATATTTTGAAGTAGAGAAACTATGATCTATCAATGATGACTGCTAGCAAGACGAACAAGCCGGCCACTGGAAAGACTACATGTAGAAAGGGGTTATCAAATGATAAGAAACCTCCAAGTATAGCATTGAAGGCCAAACGGGATTAAAAAATGCCTTCAAGGATGGATACCAATTGGCTAAGGCAATGGCCAAGAAAAGAAGTGTGAAAACCAATAGCAGCTCTAGGCGAATCGTCCGCAGCAAGATCCACGCATGCAGCGCCCACACCTGTCATTGAGCTATCTGTTGTGGTCAATCCGATCCAACCCCTTGCCATGAAGGCCCCAGCTGCACCCCCAGGAAAATCTCCACGTTCATGATCAGGCTATGGCAAGACAATACCGATGAGAGCTTCCAGCTGTCTAGTTCCCAAACACCTCCTTCAGTCAAAGGTGGAGCATCCTCACATGCTCTAGGATGGCCAACTGCACCCAGCAGCAACCCTGACTTGAGGTTTAATCCTGAGCAAGAGACGAAGATGGCAGAGCAAACTGCTATAGCAGTTTAAACGATTCTATCCGATGGGCGTAAATTGGTGTTTGAAAGTCTCTATTTTTTATTGTGAGCCAGCTCTGGCAAATTTAACCCATAGAATGCGGTCCAACGACCATGTACAAACATTGGTTAGGAGCTTCCACGGTTACCCGACGAAAGTGTTGACACCTGCAGATGTTATGCCATTTGACCCCATTATCAGATAAATCTTTAAATAAAATACTGTGATGATGATGAGTATTTAACAATTGCAAATCTCATTTTATAGAAAAAGAATCACCTGGAGCACATCAGAGGATCTGGAGGGGAAGAAAGTTTATATAATTTCTGGCAATTATAGCATATGTGCTGCACAGCTTCTTTGTGGCATCGTTGGAAAACTAGAGCAGCAACTAGAATTTGCAAAAGCATATGCACGAAGAAGATCAAGGATGCTTAACGGGAATTTGACAGACAAAGAATACATCAAGTTAAATATTCAGTGTAACTAGGTGATTGCAAACACGGTGTATAAGAAACCGCTCATAGAAACTCTTCAACAGCTTCGGCGTCAGCATAAGGCATACGCTTGTCCTGCTCAAGGACCGATTGGCACTGCAACATCCTCAACATGGAAGGTATGTGCTTATTTTAGCTCGTCACGATTGCGGTGGCGATTCTGATGACCTCTTCATTCCAGGATTTTGTAGACATAGCCACTATGACATTAAAGGTAAAGGAGCTGAATGATGAGAAACAATTTATTTTCTTAGAGGAAAGGGTTTGGAAAAAATTGACGGATGTGGTCACAAAATGGGTGAGCAAGAAATTATATGATGATCACGGTCAACCCCCAGAGAAATCCTCTGAGGCATGTCGAACGCAGAATTGGGCCAGTTGCTAGATGAAAGTCTAGAAGGGAAGATTTATCTGAAGGTGCAATCTGGATATTCCGGCAGGTTTGATTTCAAGCAAAGGGCAATTGACATAAGAACTTTAACCTTCATGAGGAGGGAAATTTTGCCTTATGCCAGTAGCGTGCTCGGGAAGGAATACACATTTTTTGAAGAGCTGCTACAGGATTTTCTAAATTTCACTGAACAAAGAATATTAGATATTGCTTGTGCTGATGCATAATACGTGAAGAGCAATTGTAACAAAGATCACGTGCTTGGTAACTTACCCATTTCTTTTCTGGAACCTATCAGGTCAATATTGAAGCCAGAAGAGGCCAGGAGAATGAAGGAGAAGAATAATATTGTTCACCTGGCCTCGAAAGAGGGTATTCCTGTGTCCGCCAGCATTTCTGAGAATGCAACCTTAGCTTTCATTGATCTTCGTAGTATAACCAAAGCATGGGAATGCAAAAGATACTTGGAGCTGTTTACAAGGATAGCCAACATGACAACAGGGTTATACTAATGCGCTCTCCCAGCTTGCCGAACTGTTTGTATAGCCAGAACCAAATTCAGGGAGGTTCACATATTTTTGTGGACACATATGAAGAGAAAGGGTGGGCGAGTAAAAAGAAAGTGAAGGAATATCAATACTACATCACTCATATGTGCATCAACAGGAGCGAGGCACGTGTTCTGCTAGTGCAACCTGAATTGGAATTATGCCTCAGCCAATTGAGCAACGCTCCGAAGAGCATCTCCCTGTCGCCCATGCCATTGACAGGAAATGTAGATGAAGATGCAAAAAAAAAAAGTATCAAACATACTTCATAGGTAAGTCGAGATACAGTTGGGCTGCAATGGATGGAGACCATGTCTTGAAATGCCAGCTGAAAACATCATATGCATATCACATTATTGCTCAGCTGGTGCCTCAAGATGATTGTGTCCTGGACTTCTTTTCTGCTGGTACAGCTTCACGTATTGTGCTAATGCAAGGAAAGCGGAGTGTGACATTTGAAAAAGACGATAAAGTATGCAACTTTCTTAGGTCTTTCCTTGAAACACTGGAGACAATGGCAACTGGTATATCGGAAGAAGAGAAGGCAGAGGATGAGAATGTACAAGAGGGTGACACTTCAAGAATTAATCTCAGGATAACCCAAGGTACAGACTTGTTTAATCTGGATTAGATTTTGCAAGGGTTGGATGAGAAGAGCTATGAGGAAAGGATGCAGGAGACTAAAAGACTACTGGAGTCCACTGAGGAAGGTATTGAGGCCTTATAACCTACTTTTCAAAAGCTTCAAGATCTTAATAACTTTCTTCATCGCGCACTACTCATGGTTACAGAGGGAGGTGGTTTCGAGTATATGGGCTCTGGCGATTTTAAAAAGGAGGAGATTCAAGAAGGTGGAACCTAGGAGCACGAAATTGCCTCCAAAAAATTAAAAATATTTCATTCAACTGAGTTCACAGATGAACTACAACGGGAGTTGCTTGGATCTCAAGTCTCCGGCGATTCAGAATAAGTCCCAATCACCCAACATGTACAGAAAATTGCTCAGGCCATGGAAATTGATGTGCCAGATGCGAACACCTCATAGGTGATAGGAATTAGGGAGAGCATGTTCTGCAGATAGATAAAGAACTTGGTATGGCACCTGATTCTGTATCAGAAACTCAATGATTTTATCGCTCAAACGATCTTGTATACCTGATATAACATATGACAAATAGGAATGACCATTTTGAATAATCAATTTTGTTTGCCATTTGTTAATGCCGTCTATGCTTCTGTGGTCAAGAAGATTGACGTGGCGATCCTGTTCTATTATAAAAATGTACTTGTACTATTACTATGAATGTTATTTGCTACTTCTATCCTTCTTTAATTGCCAAAAAGTTTTGCCTTTCCGATTTTCACTCTAGCATCTTCCTCACATTTATTTTTAGTCAAGCAAGAGCGTGGGAAAGTCCCCTTGAATGCAATTTCACACACGCTATAATTTCCTGGCATAATTCCTAGGATAAAACACCAATTACTGCTTCAACCTGATCTTTTTTGCATCGTGTGGGTAGCTTTCGACCTATTTCGTGCTCAAAGTAGAATTTTAAATTTCTCGAAGTAATTAATGTTTGCTTTTACCAGGATTATCAACGCTAATGAAGATTTTGACGAATAAAAAAAGGAATAGATTTTGAAGTAGGGGGATTAAAACATTTTCTTGCGTTGGCTATATTGTTAGAGCACGCAAAGGTGAGTTATGAGAAGGGATCGCAGTTTAGTATGACTTTGGCAATGGTTGGACGAGGAAGGAGGGATGGTTTTTTTTTTTTTTTTTTATGGTTTCCATTTAGAATGAATTTGCACGTGGCCTTCCTGTTTGAGGCCTCAACAAATGCCCTTGTGTATAATCACACAACTGTGGAAGGCAATATTATATTGATCAAGTGGGTTGTGAAATTTGTTAGGGTTGTAAAGTTTGTTAGGGCGATAAAATTTGCCAAGAACTTCCATACGAATTGCAACACAATTTGGAGTGTGGGAGCACGATTTTCCCTGCTTGCACAACCCCCTGCTTGCTTTGAGATCGAAAAACAAGTTTTATTGCTCTAGAGAAGCCATCTTTGAGTTTTCCTCTGAGTTCACCGCCTTAGAAAAGCTTGCTTTACCGTCCTAAAAGCTATGCTTCGATTTTTTCCCACGAATTGTCCATTTGATGTGGAATCATTCTTAGATTCATCCAAGCATTGATGCCGCCTGAGTTCAAGTAGATGCTGGCCTAAATTGGGTGGTGGGGAGGTTTCTAACAGGTACTGCAGAGGTTCCAGAGAGGTTCAAAGGCACACTTCTGATTGCATAAATGCTTTGCAATCGTTCGTGCCCCTATATTTACCATTCTCATTCGTATTTGGTGCATATATACGTATGCAGGGGAATGCGCTGCTATACAGAAGGGTGAGGCGTAAAATCCTCCATCCTTCATTTGGTATATTTCGGCCTTCATTCTTTGATCCAATGATCACACATGAGCCATTAACACATGCCATATCCATGCCATTAACACTCAATACAATGATACTGACAATGCTGTCATTAAGTAAACACTATCCATCTGAAGATAAAATACATTCTAGCCTTGTTGAGAAGTGGGGACCATAGCAGAGCTTTAACCATTTGCTTGATTTTTTTCCACCGTCTATTTCTATCCATACGAAGGCTCAAAACCTTGACGTGCCAGCATTCATCTTAGGGGCAATCTGTACTTTCATGTAGGATGCAGTTAATCTGACCACTCTATATCAGCCATGAAAGATCGCACAGTTTGAAGCCCAAAAACCAACTGTTTTTTGTTTTTTTTGGTCAATCTAGCTCTGTTTCACCTCAAATCTCTTCCTCTCTTCATCATTATGCTGGTATAAAAGAGACAGACAAAGTGGTTGGCATGATTTTTAAGGCAGATCAAGCCGCCCTTAAAGCAGCAAGAACCATCCGATAAAAGTTTCTGCCACCACACAGTTCTAAGCCTGGTTTTTTGGCCAGATTAACCACTTTTTTGCCGGATTAACGCTCTAGCTCATATCGGATGGTTGGGGACTTTCCCTGTTACGTGGCAGCACACTTTAGAATTGCAAGGAAGGTTGCACTCGCATTTTGGCAAATGTACTAAAACCATTGGCAATATGGTATTTGGGTCGCTAATTCTGACTGTCTGTTAATGTCGTGAGCCGATGTGGCATTCCCCTCTAGTACAGAATGGTATTTGGGTCTATCATTTTGCGCTTCCAATTTCTAGCCGATCTCTTCTTTTTGCAAACCTGCTTTGTTTTTCTGTGTTTCTTTCAATAGGTCCATAGCTTGAATTTGGCTTACAATGGACAGGTTTTGAAGCTTGCCATTGCATCAGAACGTTTCAGTGAGATATTATGCCTCTGGCTGCGTCATATATGCTAGCGCTATTTTAAAAATCTCGTTAGAAAATAAAGAAAATAGAGAACTGAACTACCAAAAACAATATTGCCAGGAAAAACAGAGCTGCCAAAAATTTGTCACAAGCAGCTCTTCTTCTACTTTGCCAGTTCTTCTACTACTGTGGACCTAAACCTATAGAAAACTGTAAAACAAAGAACAAGGAAAAGATACGAGAATTGAATAATCTTGGATTATGAAAGCCAGCCTAAATACAATGTGGTACGGTTGCACCAACCGTAGGATTAATGACAGAGCTCTCTGTCATGATATGCAGCATCAACGGTTAGGTGGAATCTTGGGATCATTAGTGGGTGAAGTGTCCAACTTTATATCTTTCAACACACCCCCTTGAAGGTGGACAGGAAAACTAGTGATGCCAAGATGATGCCGATGGTGACAGAAAACCAGTTTGGGCAATGCTTTTGTGAAAGTATCAGCTAACATTTGTTGAGTAGGAAGATGTTATAATCGAATGAAACCATCGATGATCTGCTCGCGAACATAGTGATAATGTACATGAATATGGTTGGAGCGTGGTCGATGAGCTAGAGAAGTTGCTAGCTTCATGGCACTCTGATTGTCTACAGAAACCAGAATTGGAAGAAGTGGAGGTTGCTGAATAAATTCCAGAATTCTAGCATAGGAGACCAAATCACGTGCACCATGTGAAAGAGCCCAGTACTCAGCCTCTGCTGAAGAATAGGCAACAATAGCTTGTTTCTTAAAAATCCATCCAACTAAACCTCCATAGTATAAGAAACAACAGCTAGTGGTGGATTTGCCCAATTGATTTGTGCCAAAACTGGCATCAATCATGAGAGTAAGATCCGAAAAAGCCTGAGGCGAATCAAATGCACTACTAGTGCCTACCTCAAATGCACTGCCTGCCTCAAACTGCAAGTCTTCTTCACCTGCAACCTCTAGACCAAGTTCCACAAATACTTTCCTGGGAACTTCCTTCAAACACCTGAAGCATGTCTTCTTTTCATACAAAAGCATGCAGCATGCCAAGTGATAGACATGTTCACATGGTAATGCCATACTCAATTTATATTTTGATTGAAGACCAATCCACATGCAAAGACATGCATCTTCCATGAAACCAGGGCAACAACTTTTCATAGTTATGATAGACATTTTTGATATATCTGAGTCCATCAAATGTCTACCAGCTTCTAAGCAATTCCTGCTTTCCTGTAATCTGAATTCCAGTGAAGTTTTTAATCTTTCCTTCTTTTCCTTCTCCTGTAATGCTTCAATGCTAACCTTTGGAAGGCAAGCCTCCAGTTTAGAGCAAAAATATACTTCACCACTTATTTTTTGCTTTAACTCTTCCATCTGTTTCAAGTCTCCATCATTCTTGTCTGCTTTGGCATTCAAAGCAGACAACTCATTCTCCATTCTTGCTATCTCGTTCCTTCCATGCTCAATCATCCTCTCTTCCCTTGCTAAAGAGTTCTTATCTAGCTCAATGGTACTAATTATTTTTACCGATCGGTTGTACATTTGTCTAAATCTGTTTCCAACTTACTAACCTCCTCTTCAATCAAAGAAATGTTGAAACTTAAATTGGAAACGTAAAACTCGGAAGACCGACCTTTTCCCCCTAAATTCAAGTTGAGGTGTTGATCCGTTTGAAGCTAGAGGTGTACTTTGGCATGAAGGAATCTGTAGGTTTGATCCTTTTAACATCTTCTTTTCTAACATCAATGTCATCCCTTTTTCTCCCCGACCAAACATTGACTGTTTCTTATAAGCATCCCAATCAACCCGGATGAGCCTCGTGGTTATGCTCGCCGACTACAGTTTTTCCCATGCAAATGATAATGCTACTAGCTTCCTCAATTCATTATTCTCGACACCTCCATCTCCATACAAGAAATCGATCAAGCCGTCCAATTTACGCTTCAAATGAGGGCGAACAAAGTAGATTTTGATTTTGCCTTTTTCGAATGGCTCAGACCAAACCAGACCAAACCAGACCAAACATTGTTCCAGTCATCTGCAGTGACATTTTCCGCCAGCCATTTTGCTTTTGCTGTGGGATGATTCCTTCGCCAGCCATGAGAAAAGAAGATACTTTAAAAAAAAAGCAGCAACAAACAAAGAAGTCGGAGCAAGCGCCTTGAAGAGGATGCTTCAATTTGCAAAATGCAGGAATCGAAGTGCAATCGGGGAGCAATCTGGCATGTACGATCTAATTAGTAACAATGGGCCCGAATAATTACAGCTCTGACAATCAAAATCATTGTTCGCGAAAAGGCGCGCGAAAATCGAAAAGGTGCGTCGGGCGCTGCTTAACGTGCTTTCTCCACTTCCGCTTGTCGCGCTTTTTTATACCCCAATATCTAACTTAGACCCTGACACCAAAAGTTTGAGTGCCTTGAAGATATCGAAGAACTCTTTTCCCAAGAGACCAATGGAAATGCTGAAATTTGTCATTGAATTGACTAAGAAGGATGACTGGATAACATATGTCAGGCCGGGTACAAACCATCAAGTACATAAGACTGCCAATCAAGGATCAATAAGGAACTTCAGGGAGCGGAGAAGAAGGTGCTGGACTGGCAAAAAGATGCAATTGTGGCTCCATTGGGATAACAGCCGGATTTGAGTCTGCCATGCCAAAACGTTGAAGAATGTCGGAGATGTATTTTCTTTGATCTAAATGAAGAAGTCGTTGAGTACGATCATGATGAATGTGCAAACCAAGGAAATAACATGCCTCGCCCATGAATTTCATAGAAAAATGAGTGGAGAGCTCATGACGTATGAAATCAAGATCTGCCCTGTTGTTACCAACAAGTAATATGTCATCGACATACAAAAGGAGAAGGATGAGAGAACCTGCTGTAGACTTCAAGTACACATTAGAATCAATATCTAAAGACTGGAATGACATCCCTCGAACCACATCATCAAATTTTTGAAACCATTGTCGGGGCGCATGTTTAAGCCCATAAATAGCCTTTCGAAGCTTACATACATGATGAGGAAACAGAGGGTCTTCAAAACTCGGGGGCTGCTTCATGTAGATATCTTCATGGAGCTCTTCATGCAAGAATGCGGTCTGGACATCCAGCTGCAATATTTCCCAATCAAACCGTGCTGCAGCAGCAAGAATAAGACAGAGGCTATTCATGTGGGTTACTGGTGAGAAGGTCTCATCATAATCGATACCATGGACTTGGGTGAAACCTTGGGCTACTAAATGAGCTTTATAGCGATCTAAAGTACCATCTGCCAAGAATTTGCGAGAAAAAACCCACTTGCAATCGACCACTTTCCGATCAGCAGGTAAAGGAACCAAATCCCATACCTGATTATGTGCCATTTGATCAAGTTCAAGGAGGGCTGCTTGTCGCCAATGAGCGAGGGAGCTCGTGTACGATGAGAACGAAGCAAGGGAGGAGGAGCGGGGATTGCAGGATCAGCCATGTTGGCAGGATCATCGTGAAGAACAAGAGTAGCAGTGGAAGGGGTAGAGGATTGGTATGAAGTAGCATTGGAAGGAGGAATGGAAGGGTTCAGAGAGGGTTCTGGGGAAAAAAAGGATTCAGTAGACATGTCAGGGGTAGCAAAGATAACAATGGGATTGTTGGATAGTGGAGAATGAGGGGTGGAATGCAACCGAGTAATTCGTTCTGCTTCATGATCTAATGAGATGGCAGGAGGGTCTTGCACCAGAATATCCCAATCAATGAAATCTGTATCAAGAGGCTCAGCAGTAGAGTCAGATGGGATGTGGAGCTCATCAAATATGACATCAATACTAATATAAAGCTTGTTGCAGACAGGATCCCAGCATTTGTAGCCTTTGCGTTGAGAAGAATATCCAATAAATCTGCACTTTATACTCTTGTCCTCCAATTTGGTGCGCAAAGCTTTGAGAACTTGGACATAGACAACGCTGCCAAAAACCCGTAAATGAGAAATGTCAGGTTTCTTTCCAAACCATACCCCATGAGGAGTGGATCCGGGGACGGCAACTGTGGGAAGCAAATTCTGAGTGTGTGACAGTAGCAATAGCTTCTTCCCAAAAATGTTTACTGAGATATGCTTGGGTCAGAATACTCTTGGCTGCTTCACAAATAGTCTGATTCTTGCATTCAGCGACACCGTTTTACTGAAGTGTGTGGCGTGTGGTGAGTTGTCGATGAATGCCATGGTCAGCACAGAAGTCTTGAAACATGTAGCTAAGGTACTCGCCTCCACCATCAGTACGAAGGCACTTAATCTTTCTCTCGGTCTGAGTCTCCACAGATGTCTTATATAGTTGGAAGGCATTAAAAGCTTGACTTTTCTTTTTCAGAAAATAGGCCATGACTCGTTGGCTTCGATCATCAATAAAGGTGATGAAGTAATGATTGCCTTGACGTCCCTGAATTTCCATGGGGCCACACAGGTCCGAATGGACCAAATCCAGAATGTTGGAAGCTCGAGTACCTACTACAGTGAATGATCTACGACAATGTTTCCCTATCATACAAGCATGACAGAGGCCAAGATTGACAGAGTCAAAACCAGTAACAAGCTTTTGGTGGTACATGTACTTGATGGACTGAGTATTGAGATGGGCCAGTCGCTGGTGCCAAAGAGACATAGAGGTATGAGCATCAGCCATCAAGAGAGCTTGTTGAGAAGGGATTTGCATTTCATATAGATTGCCAACACGTTGGCCTTGTGCAAGAGGAGAGCCTGGAAGAGGAACATCCTGAGGATAAAAATAGACGGTGTCTTTTGTAAAAACGGAATGGAGGCCCGCATCAGCCAATCTGGCCACAGATAAGAGATTTTTCCTGAGACTAGGTACATATAGAGCATCCAAAACATGGAATCATTTAAGGGCTAAACTTAGCTATTTGGCAATTTTTTAGCACATTTTCAAAAAACGTTGGCTAAAGTAAATGGTAAAAATAGGGAAAAAATAATAATTTTAGCTTAACTTTTTTCGGGACTGCACCAACCCTGGAGCTCTTTAGCCAAACGCTAGAAAGTAAGAGAGTGAAATTTTGTATTATTTAGCCAAACCATATAAACTTTTAGAATGAATTTCGGGCTAGTTTAGCTAACATCATTCTAGTTTATATGAAATATATGATTAGTAGTTTAGTTTCTAGCAAAATGAATCAATTTGAGTCCTAGACTTTGCTAATTAGCATTATTTTAGAATGTTTTCACAAAGAAAATGACTAAAATAAGTGAAAACAATTGAAAAAAAGTATAGTAATTTCTGTTGGCCACACCATAGAAATTTTGGAATGATGTTTGGGTTAGTTTAGCTAAATGCTAGAAAGTATGAGAGGAAAAATGTGTAGAGTTTAGCTAAACCACAGAAAGTTTTGGGATTAATATTGAGCAACTTTAGCTAAAGTCATTCTGGCTAATAAGAAATATGCGATTAGTAATTTATTCCCTGATCCAAAATAGAGACATCATTATCTTTGAGAAAAGGAAAAGTAAAGATGCCTTTTCCATGAATATCGATCTCTGTTTGTGAACCAAGTTGGACACTGCCCTTGATCTCCAGGCAATTCGTGAGAAGATCTTTTTGGTTAACCATGATGGACGTGCAACCAGAGTCTACAGTCAAGATAGTACAGTCAATAGTGGACGTATCCCCAACGTGAAAGACTTCTTCAGAAAAGATAGAGTCTGCAAAAATATTAGTCTCTTCCAGAATGGTCATGCCAGCAACTTCTTGAATGTCATGGACATCTTGCAACAATATTTCAGAGATACAAGCTTCTTCAAGAATACAACTCTCTTCTTGAAGTGGAAGGGCTTCAACATTCTGAGCAATCTCCTCGGATTTCTTGGAACCATTTGATCCTGAAGATTTCTGGGACATTGATATCCATGATGACCATACCCCTTGCAAATTATGCATTGGTCTTTTCTCAATAAAGTACCATCTCGTGCATACTGAGGCTCCATGGAGGACTTGCATGCGGGGCTTGTGACATCTCGTGAAGAATTAGACATCTTGCCTCGCGGGTGAGCCACACATGCCCGTTTCGGGCGAGTCTTATCTCCCCGCCCTTATGCATCAAGGATAGCTCAAGAAGATCATCAACCACTTCTTCCCGTGTAGCATTCTTGGCGCTAGTGAGCATAAGCTCGATTGTGTTCGCCCGAGGATTTAGGCAGAGATTTGTATAGCCTAAGCTTCTTCTAGATATTTGACAAAGAATTCCCCTCCCAAGATCGCAAGAAGATCAAAGAATTCTTGCATCTTGGTGATATGCATGCTAAGATCTTGCCCTTCATGGAGACGGAGGTTTTCTAATTCGTATGCAATTGCATAATTTCCATATCGGACTTCGCCCATATCTCCCGCTCAGAAATCCCATAGATGTTTGCTTCCTTTATCCGGTTCTCTGTGAACCATTGTACTGACTTTTGAGAGGCACATGGCAATGCATGCCAAGGCCTTGCTGTCCTTTTGCTTCCATAAAAGGACATCTTTTGAAAAGCGGCATCACCGCTCCTTCTTTTTGGGATCACAAAGTTATTTTCCAGGCCTCCACAATCTCCCACAACATTTCAGCATTGAGATACAACGAAATCATCCTTTTCCATCCCTCAAAGCCTTTGCCATCAAAGGCTTGAGGTTTCAGATTCAGCACCATCGAATTCCCAGTAACCATCGTTCTTGGCTTTTCGCAATCACAATCTCAGATCTCTTTTCAAAATTCAAGATTCTCTTCTTTAATTTGAGCAAGGCTCTGATACCATGTAGAAAACAGTAAAACAAAGAACAAGGAAAAGATACGAGAACTGAATAATCTTGGATTATGAAAGCCAGCCTAAATACAATGTGGTACGGTTGCACCAACCGTAGGATTAATTACATGAGCTCTCTGTCATGATATGCAGCATCAATGGTTAGGTGTCTTCTGGAATCTTGAGATCATTAGTGGGTGAAGTGTCCAGCTTTATATCTTTCAACGTAAACCGCCGTTTGGGAAAATTCCTCGAATATTCTTTAATTGTTTATTTACGTATCTTTATGCGTTTGCGCTTCGATGGCGCATTACGGCCATATATTTTCCCCGCTTACGGTTTTCCCCTCGTTTCCCCTGTTTGCATTACGGTCGCGTAACGCATATAGCTTATAGCTACGGTAGAATACCGATTTTCCCCCTTTGTTTCTTCTACGACCTCAAGCATTTGTAGCGAGCGCCGTGACCTGTGGTTTGGGCAAATCACGGATCTTTATAGCATGTGCTCAAAGCGAGGGCATGTCGATCTTGTAGCATGCGCTTAAAAGCGTGGCATGTGCTCAAAGCCGAAACTTTATTGTTTATCTAAAAGTGCCAAACGTATCTATAAGACTCCCCTACTCGCCGGATCTCGCCATTTTTCGCTCAAAGATTCTCTATTTTTATAAGACTCAAGCACTTCCGTTCTTGAAGAAGTTAGGGCTTTATCCCATTTCTAGCCATGTCGGTATGGAAATCTTGGCGCCTTTACAAATGGGGCATCATAGTAGGTTTTTATGAATGTAAGTTTCACGCTTTTTTTACTTTTAGGGAGGGATAAATTGTCCGTCCATCCAATTGATGCAAATCGAAGATTAATTCTACGTAATATATGGTTTGTGATGCTCATTCCCGTGTTAGAGCCGATCTTCACCTCATTGCTAATTTGTCGCAGATATTAAATCAGATGTTAATTCATCACCGAAACCTGGCCGAGATGATAGAGTACCAGAAATTATGGGCTTAGCCATAGCCATAGCCAGGCCATATCAGAGGATATTAGATGTCCCAAGCATGCAAAAATCCCGGAAGAAGGAAATTACGTTGGATAGCCGGCCGGATTTCGGTTTCCGCCGAAAACCGGCAGAAGCGGTGCCGATTCTGGCATCGACCGGAACCCCTCAATCCAGCCAGTTATCTAGCACAAAACCAACTCCTGAAGCAAAAGAAACTGATTAGGAGCGCCAAACCCAAAGCAATACCTGAAAAAAATTTGAAGCAAGAAAACTGAACTGCAAAGCAACAACCCTTTGATTTGCTGCACAAAAATCGCAGAGCAAGGGGCTGCCATAGTCAGACTACAACGCAACAATGCCATAGCGGAGGAAATAGCCCCCTACGCTGAATTAGCTTCCCAAATACCATATTGTGGCTTAAGGCATCTTGGGATGGCATTCCGGCATGGCTCAGACCCCACTGGTCCACGCGGAATGCCATCCCAAGTGCCTTGAAGCCATACAATACCGTGACTATGCAATACACTTAGTGTGGGGTATTTTTGAAATATTTGCAAACTTGGAGAGCATATTTGGAATTGTCCTAATTATATATTCTACCCTTGGAATCGAGGGCGTAGAAAGGTTATACTGGTGTGAGTAACGAAGACACTACGACAGGGGGCAGATATGGATCCAACGGAGCTTTGCTCCACCGCTATGTTGAATGTAAATTCCCAGTACCTTTTTTGGATTGACGTACTTTTTTCACAGCCTTACTTCCCGTAACTATGCATATAACATCATGCAGCAACATAACAATTATACAGATAGTTTAGCCTTACTTCCTGTGTCTTTGCATATTACACCATGCAGCAATATCTATCGTACATAACAATCATACAAATGTGCTTAGCCTCTACTAAATATTTAGGAGATCTTTTTTGGAAGTGATCATATGGTGAAATTTCGCATCATTTTATTGTGAACAGAACAAGCAATGGGATGGCACAATCAGCTCTCAAAATTTCAAGTTAGCAGCTCTTTATTTGATGAAAGCATGGGAGGCTTGCTGTGATGTAAATATTCCTTTGTGGCGATGGGAAAATTCAAAAGGCATTTCACCAGATTCAGTAAGTAATTATTCACTTTTCCATCCCTCTCAAATTGATGTCTCATAATGCCTCATTCTCAGGTTGGAGGCTATCTTGTTCTGGAGGAAGTGGCTGTTGCAAGTAAGAGAAAGGCAGGATAATATGAGCTTTTAATGCTTACTGCATATATAAAGACAGAAACTTTTATAGATATTTCTAACTTCCATATACTTCTCTAGGTAGACGATATATATCATGTGAATTGTGATATTGAACTCGAAGATGCAGCTACAGTGAGTTCCCTTGGTTCTTTTTTATAGAATACTAATGTCAAGAGTGTGCGGAGTTTGGTTGATGATATGGTTTTCATGATAGGTGAATACTGATATACAGTTTGGCATTTGTGATGAAACACAAATTCTGGATGGCCATTTTGAATATGTAGAGATTTGAACATACCATTAGAACAATGCCACTTATGACGCATGGTTGGACTATATAACATTGATGGCTTTTGTTCTGTAATAGCTTCCACAAGTTTTAAAAAGCATAATAGAATTAAGTAGGAAGGGTTAAGTGCTTATTGCGTGTGGCAATATGATGGATATGTTCTATAGACAAAAGTTTGCACTGCTTGACAGAACACCTGCCACATTCCTTGAGCAAGAAACCAGACTTATTGTGGATATGTGCATGATGCATTACGTGCACCAGTGATGGCAAGAAAGTGAGGCTCTAACATATGAAATTATCAATCCTTGGTTTTTACTACCTTACTTACTCGTTATGGTAGCTTATTTAGTATAACACTGATGACTATAGCTGGATTTGATGTTTGTCTTAGCTGACTTAGCTAACTAAACCTTGACCATTTGTATTTCTGTAAACAAGTTGTAAAGGTTACTTATGCCTTTACAGAGCCTGCCCTTCTTGAATCCACACATAGAAATTTCACAGGGTGGCTAAGTAGACATGCACATGTCTTCCTTCTATGTTCTTGTGTGACATTGTTGTACTCCATTGTTTATTTGGTGTTGGGTAAACTGCTTTGGATGCAGATGGGTGAAGTTGCGACTGACTGCCAGTATCATCTATACACATATCATCTCCTCTATAGTGAATCATATAAAGTTCCATTGCTCTTTTTCACTGGCTATTCTTCAGGTATTAACTAGTTTTGCATTAAGAGAATTTACCCTTTAACTATCATCTCTATAGTGAATATTATAAAGTTCCATTGTTCTTTCTTACTGGCTATTTTTCATATTGTGAGGCATTAAGAGAATTTACCCTTCTTAACTATGTGAGCATTCAACAGATGGAAGAAGATTAGATTGGGAGGACATAGAAAGTGATCTCCCGGAATCGTCACGCCACGTTATTGACAAGTCCAAATGGACATTTCTTTCACAAGAAGTGAGGAAAATATTGCTTTTATTTTTCTTTGTAAAACTTATTTTTACTTTGAATAGTACAAGGCTGCCTTTTAGGCTTTCTAGTCTCATTTTCTCCACAAGATGTTAAGGATTGATAGTTTTCAAATTGCAAATGCCTGTGCATTCTGGTTGTTCACGACACGAAAGAGCAGGCTTTATAACTTGATCTGCATGTCTGATTAAGACTCAAAGTGGGCCTAGTAGAGTCTCTTGTTTGCAGCTTAGCTGGTCCTGTTTTAGTTAAAAGATAACATTTGCATGCTACTATGAAGCAGACAATTCCATGAAAGGAAGAGGTTTTAGTAATAACTTGAGCTGCATAATAACTTTTGCTATTGAAGTTGAGGTTGATAGTTAAAGGAAGCATTCTATGATTCTAATGTATCTGGTTCACAGTCGTCATCTGTTCTGTTGACAGGACCATCCTTACCTTCAGAAGCCATGGTTCCTGTTACATCCCTGCGGTACTTCTGAGCTAATGAAACTAATTTTATCGACATGGCTTCTTGGTTCAAGTGTTTCTAACGAGGAAGAAAGAAGAAGATTTTGCGTCATGGGAATGAATATCGATTGTGGCCATGATGCCAAGGAAGTAATTATGCAACGGTATTTGCTAACATGGCTGTCAGTCTCTGGCCCACCTGTTGGGTTGGGTCTAGATTCGAGGGCATTGAAAAGAATGTGGTGTTATAAACAGGTTCACAACTTAATTTAGTTTGTTGATTTACTGCAAGCATCGAATTTCAATCATAAATTTTGAATATTGCTTCTTATATGTAATTGTTCCTTCTATTTTCACAATATAAGATGGAGCGATGATTTTCGCTTAATTGTCCCAAGTCCTTTTTGGGTTGCCCGTAGGGCAACCCTTGGGGAGTATGGGGCAAGACACATAGAGGGTCGTGATTGAAGAATGTTATAGTATATCCCTTGTCGACGGCTGTGGACTTTTGGGATTTGAGGGACCCCTGAATACACTTAGACGGCACAGATTCCACACGAGCTTGGCGGAGGGTGGGGATGTGGTCGGCAGATCTCTCAGGCTCCAAGCCTGTCGTCCACTGAGTTTGGAGTAGCAGAGTTAGAGCTGAAACACTTGCTCGGCGAAGTTTCAATAGTTCTTGAGAGCATTGGATTTGGGGATTAATCTTATCCTTTATCCTTTTGAGATTGTCACTTCAAAAACGTTCGGTGTTTGTTTGCATCGTATATTGATGGGGCGCCCTCTTCCTCCAAACCTGGCAGCTGTGGACGTGGTAAGTATAACAATTAGAGTTGGCAAAGGTAACTTCATCTGCATGCTCCAAGATTGTCCACTCTTTTTGGGAAAAAGGATGAAGAAGTAAGTTCGAATAAGTAACGTACTACTGTTTCGCTGATCGTTTCCCTCAGTCTCTTCATTATTGATTTTGGGTATATTCTTTTTTGGCATCTTCAACCCAAATCCGTGGCCTTTGTAGGAGGAATGACCATCAGAATAAACTGCCGACAACTAAATACAGCTCTTCTCGCATTCTCTTGCCGTTCGTGCGCCCGATCCGCCCTACCCATATGTCCATACATGCCGGGCCCAAATGTTGATCGGCGGAACAAAGGTCTTTGTAGTTTTGTACCATACTTTGACGGCCCATCACATGAAATGCCTAAGTTAATATTGTTGTCTTTTGCTTATTTTTGCTAACGCTTTGAAAGGACTTGCATTGAAGTTATCTAGTCCGGCTCTTATCGAGGATCTCTCAAGAATTTCGCATTGTTAGAATGGCTTCCATGTCATTGCATTTCTTGTTCTTGACAACCTTGATTCTTTCGCCTTGGGTAGGTTGCCACTTGCTTTTTATTGAGCGATTCATCTGATTTGTAGTAACATTCTTCCTCAATTTCATTTGCTTTTTATTGAGCGGATGATCGATTTCTAGCAACATTCTTTCCCAATTTTATAGATCTCGCATTTTCATATGCATGTGCATTGCATGCTTATTTCAAGAGTTAACCTTCCATGAACACAACGTAAAATCCTCAGAGTAGCAGTTGATAGCTTTTGCAATTTGATCGACTATGAGATAACACATTAGCAAATTTAATCGGGACTTGCGCATAAATGTGCTTGAGTCGGTTCTAATCGCTTATATTTCGTGGCTCATTAATGGACACCGCAATGTTAAATCTTGGGATTCTTCACGCCCACCTTGAAAAATTCCATATGGACGAGCTGGCCCGATGTACCATCGTGGCACTATGGCAATGGCCATGTTCTCACGGATCTTGTTGGTATAATTCTTTCTATTTGTATATTGCTAGTTTGCACTAAGGTCTTGGAATCGTCATGGCATGTTTTATGTATTTTCCAACTGTTTGCTTTGCATGCTGTGTGTATGTGTGTAGGTGTTTCTTTTTTTTTTCAAAGAGCCCTATTTTTTATGATATTTATTGAAAGATTTGTTGTTTGCAGAATACGAAAAAATCTTTGATGAAGCTGCATGTGGTTGTTTTGTGTTAATCCGGTGTCTTTCACTTCCTAAGATCAACTTGCAGGATTGAGCTTAGTTTTAAGCTTTGTTTAAGGCAGTATTTACAAAGGTCTGAGATAGAATAAACTTGGGTCCCCTTCTTTGAACCAGTTCCCCAGGATGATGGGCCTAAGCAAATTGTTGTTACTATGTACATAAGGAAGTTTCGTGAAGTAATGGATTATTTCAGAGCTATTCTTACCAAGGATGAGCGCTCCCCAAGGGCACTGCCCCTGACAAAAGAAGTTATTTCTGAGTTGTGGCCACAGTTCTCGAGATGCAGCCGGAGAAAGCCGCCCCTTCTTCCTGTTTATTGGCATTTATTCATATATTTATGAATAAATGGCATTCAATCATCTGTTTTGTGGTGAGTTGTAATGTTTGGACTAGAGTAGAAAAAAAATTTGCAGCTTGCTTCGATTTGATAGGTCAGGCAAGTTTACTCCTAGCAGCTTGTGAACTTCCAACACCATTATGCTAAGTTTCTAGCTCTGCACAGCAGGCAAGTTTACTCCTAGCAGCTTGTGAACTTCCAACACCATTATGCTAAGTTTCTAGCTCTGCACAGCAGGCAAGTTTACTCCTAGCAGGTTGTGAACTTCCAACACCATTATGCTAAGTTTCTAGCTCTGCACAGACACATAATCTAAAGTGGAGACTTGATGTTCCCTTGTGTGGAATTCTTTGCCAGGTACTTTAAGAAATGAGTCATTTGAAACGCATTTGGAATTGGGGCTCTGTTTTTAGATTTGTCATGCAGAGTAATGATGGAAGCCAGCATGATTCTATTGTGTACAGATTGTGCGAGCCCAGATGCTATTGCATTTTTTAGCTTTGCATGCTTGCCACTTGGAGCATTTAGATTCTGCCTCCTTTGGAAACTCCTTGATTACCAGTAGAATATGTAAGATGCAAAAACACCTTCTATGGCATGTAAGATGCAAAACAGGCTGTATATATGCAAACCATGCTATATTTTGCTGGTGATTTCGATGCCAAGGCTTTACAACTTGCAGAGCCTTTTATATCTAAAAGTTATGTACAGTATCTGCTCAACGTTGGACATAGGCTGGGTTTGAGTATCGCATCACAGCATACAAAAGATGTAGTGAAGTTAGCAAAAGATGAGAATTGGGGAAAAGATGAGGTTTTTGCATTTGAGCCCAATGTCTGGAGCATTATGCTGCACTTACACAAAAATGTCCTTATTTTTGAAAGCATCAATTGGTTCCATAATGATAATGGTCAGCGCTCCCACAACTGACATACGGCATTGGTTTGGTAGCCCTCGTATGCCCAGAATGAGTTGGGTCTTTGCAAAATTGCGCAGCTTTTGGACATCTGTGCTATTCAGGCTGAGCAACGTCTTATGACTTTTGCTACAAAAGGTAAGTGTTATTTTGTTGACGAGACCTTTTTTTTTAAATTAGTCACACTGAAGTCAAAATATCCTTGACTTTATCCCTTCTTGATGTGAATAAAGGTAACATGGGCCATTTTGGAAATATTAATAACATGTTGACTGCAATTGCAAGGTGGGCCAGGAAATCTGGTAGTTGGACGCAGAGATATTTAATGAAATCCCATGGAATAATGGGATCCTCCAAATTAGTCCTCTGTGTTTTTTATATTCATATTTTTATCTGACCATTAAAGGTTTCAACATAGTTTGTCGTCTAGGATAGAATTAGAAAATGACTAAGTTAATGCTTTCTAGCTGTTGTTTCTGAATTTGAATACTTAGCACACACAAGCATGAGTTGTTACAATGATATTATTGAAGGTTAGATGCTGGCTGCTACACATAGGATGCAAACTTAGCAGGTAATGTTTAAATTGTCGCAAACAGTTGTCTATGTTTTTATAAGCTTTGTTTTGAAGTTCCCACCATGCCGCAAGGAAAATGCTGTGCAAAATTTACACTGATTTGTGTTAATGGTTAGAGAGGTTTCCATGGCTTCATAATAAGTAATGGTTGTGCAAATTTTTCTGTAAGGTTCGCGCAATTGTGTAGCTTTTATGAAGAAACTAAGAGCCCAACTGCTAGATTGATTCAATGTATAAATTTTCATTGAAGAAGCAATTTGTAACATGAATGGGATGAAGGTAGTTAGTCTTATAGCCGCGTAACCGAAGATTAGAAGCTAGTGATAATCCAGTCTCTAAAATGTGGTTTTCACTTAATAATGACCACAAAATAGACCATGCATTGTAAGTTTTTATGAAAAAAAAGGTCTATTTTATGCAAATCTAGATTTGGAAATTTATCTTTGGTGATCATTATACATGGGATTCAAGCATATGTTCTAAACGTGTATGGTCTTTTTCTTTTTTTTGTGCATTGCGTCAATGTGTCTTTTTAAAGGTGAATAGTCATGATATAGTTGAATTGAGTCTTAACACTACATTGTAAGTTAGATAAGCAATGTATCGCTTTTAGTAGGCATATTGCCTATTGCCTCTACCCTTGCTATTGAGGGGCCTAGTAATCTTCTTCATCATCCCCTTGGATAAGAGAAGTAGTTGCATCATGGGTTGTGCTAACTACGGTGGAGAACGGGTTTAGGGCATCTTTAATGCTTGAGGTATCTTTAACGCTATGCATATAGAGAAATAATATTCATACTGCTTATATATGTCTAGACATGACATGAGAGGAGGTCAATATCTCATCATTTGCGAAGTCATGGTTCAACATTTACTAAATCTTAAGGTTTGTTATATATAAAGTGTCGGCATTACCAATTTGTTTCTAATATTATGCCTAGAGAGAGAACCAATATGCATTTTGTTTTCTGTTTTTAAACATTCATGTTCATGAAAACCAAAGTATTTGCCTAAAATATTGTTTTTGCATTTTGGTCTTTGCCTTCCCATGATATCGTTACCTCTGCACGAATAATCTATGTGTTCTAACTGTATAAGTTGTGAGCTTAAGGTGAAATACAAGGTTAGAAGACCAAAAGATCAAAACCATTGTAATATAAAGGGTATAAAGTGAAAAGCCAAAATCCAGTCTAGAAAATGATGAGGATCATCCGGGGATGTGTAGAAACAAGGGCATGAAGATCCTCCTAAAGTCGAAATATTGTGATTCCGTTGTAGTCTTTACTTGTGGCATTTGATAAATAGGCATTGTAAGATACTTCAATGCATTTTCTAGGTAGTTTTGTTATGTCATTGCAATAGCAAGAATATATTTGGATGGGTTAGAAGTATGGGTATGAAAGTTTCACACTAGTAGAAAGTAAGTTAAATAAGTCAAATAATTGATTATGGCAAAGTATGGGACTTTGCAATAAACATCTTGTGCATTATGTGAACCCAACATTTCTTAATGGGCATAGATGATTATAATGATGTTTCAACGGGCAACCCATTGATGCGTTAGCATCTTATTTCTAACTGGGGAGCCATTGTTGCCTCAAGCGCAACTTGTAACAAAAGGTCAGAAGCACACCACAAGGTCCTCATTTCCATGAGGTTAAGGGCATGGCATTGGGATACCTGCTGACCGGGATTGGCAGACCCAATGCCATAGCCCCAACCTTCTAGAACGAGTGAACAGAAGTTAAAGCTATCACGTTTTGATGTAAAATCGATGACACGTTTACATTGATAATCCATGACCGTAAGTATGCACGTGGTTTGCATTTCCACATTTGTTGCAACATATATAAGGCTAATGAAATGTGTGCCTGCTGAATTTACACCTTGTCTTGAACTGCAGTAATCTACGTAGTAGGTGTAGCCACCTAGATGCAAAGGTTGAACCAACTGCTTTTCAATTACATGAAATTTAGAAACAAATGCTGATGCACTCCCTACCTTATCAGGTAACAATTGATTTTTCAGGCAATAATTGATTTGTAAGCTTTGAACCACCGTACTTTGAGGCAACTTTCTGCACCAGTGTGGACAGGAAACATAAACATGAATATCAAGCGTCATGCATCCAACAACTTTAGTAATAGTTGATTTTAAGGTGAAGACTAGCTTTAGCAGCCATTTGAGTAGGCTCTACCTCTAAGAATAAAATAAAAAAAGGAAAATAACCTCGAGTAATGAAATGTAGTAGAAATCTTCCATGTGTTGCATAAAAGCGCTACCATCTCTAAGTGCTCTTAGCATTGCAATCTCAGTTTGAAACAAACGTTGAAGAAGTTGCTTTTCCCCATTCAGCTAGACAAGAAGATTTGATGAAAGATCAGTTAAGTACTTAAAGCTGTTTATTGTCCAACTGCCCACCGTAAAAAGAATTATCAATGCTACTTCACGCATTCTCCAACTATAGTTTCAGGAGTGGTTTCACCAATAACATCTCCTGCATATTCATCTGATAAATAATTCTCTACCTGTTACTCAATTTAGCCATATTAGCGATTTGATATGATGTGGCATTACAGCAAGCTTCATGGCCAATTATATTTGTACTGCAAACTTATTTAAATAGAGTTGAGAAGTGTACAGATGCATTCAAGACACCAAGTGGAGCTGCCGTGAGGTAAATTGGCTGAGCGACATGGCAATAGCCCATCAATCTTGGAACGGTGGGAATTATGTCGCGGTGGTTGACAACACGCCAGCTATCCTTCACAATCTAATTAGGATTAACCAAACAAAGTAAATAAATCAAATTAAATAAAACAGGGGGATGCAACCTCGCATCTGTTTATGACTCCATAATTTTCTTGACTCATTTCAATTAAGAACTGATGCTTGTGTATGAACATATGCGGACCCCATGATTAATCATTTATTGAACAAAGACTTTTAATGGTTTCATGATCATCATCATGGCCACTTTTACACTAATCAAGTTAAAGGAGGTAATTGACCTTATTGTATTGTTCCGCAAATGCTTTGTTCCCAACTCTTGGTGAGCCAAAGTTGTACATTGTAATGTCTAAACCTTGGAATCTACTGCATACCAGAAAGTTTGTTGAAAATGGAGGAAAGTGTAACAAATTTTCTATACTATCATATACAAATATACACAAGGTAAAGGGCAATTTTTTTGCTGTAGAATGTAAAGGGCAATTTTTTTGCTGTAGAATATTAGTAGCATGTTGCTACAGATTCAAAACATTGCATGTTGCTCTACTTTTTTTACATATATTATTATCTCATATACAATGCAACAATAGACTACCATCCCCTATCATTATTTAGGCTGAAAAATTGGACCGTCACATCGTGTAAACAAACCTGTCACATCTCTGTTGTCGAATAATTGCCATGGACAAAGGAAACAACAGCTTACCTAGATAGCTTGTTAGCTGAAATATCCATCGTCAAAAGTGTTGCCAAGGCACCTCCAAGACTGTGCCCTGTGACATACAAGTGCCACTTTGGTACACTTCCATTGCTGCTACTGCAAAACAAACAAGTAACACTACATATCACCCAAGGCAACATCAAATGCTAGTAAGCTTTTGAGACCCATCTGGAGCTTGAGCTTGTAAAATGGCCAGCACCAACCAGTGTTAATTTCTAGTGCCCTAGGCAGGAAAACGTCTTAAGAAAGCCGAACGATTCCAACCTTTTGGATTTGCCAGCAGCTAGAAAGATTTTTATAGATGTTTTAATATGCTGAATTACTGTCAAACTTAATTTCAATAAACTAAAGTGTCTGCCAAATGCAATGGCTACAAATCACAGTCCAATGGGTAAATCCTTTGATTTTGAAAAAGCTAGTCAAAATCAGCGTAAATCTGACTATATTTAGGAGTCGAATCATTAGAAGCTCAACTCTAACAACCATGTCATCAGTTTATAGTGCCATGTCGTCATGTGATTTTAAAGGTGCCATGGCTAGGCACTTTAAAGTCACGGGACCACATGGCACTACTGAACTGATGGTATGGATGTTAGAATTGATTTTCCAATGATCTGACTCCACTTTAAAGTCATGCATATCACTTTGTATTCTTTATTTTAGTTTTCCTACCTAGTCATTACCAGACGATTTCTTTCTTGCATTTATTTCACTCTATATGCATCTTATCTGTTAATATCAACTTCAAAAAACTCATTCAACCTGTCCTCCAACAAATAAAATCCATTTATTATTTAGAGAATGAAATGCATGCCGTCGTGGAGAAATTAACGGTACTGCTGCATTCTTGCATGAACTATCTATGGCATCTGTGACTGAGGAACCCTGCCACTATGCAAGTTAATGTTCATTACTATGAGATACCCTAATTCTCTTGTTACTATACTTATTGTCGCTTAACACGAGAAGTTGTTTGTCATCCGCTAACTCATATATTCTTCTAACATGAATCAAAGATTCCTAAGAATCTTGAAGGGCCCTGGTATAATGTGCTGTTACTTTTGCCACGATACCAATGTTTCTTGCTTAATAGCTTTATGTTTAATGGATCTTTTTTCTTATATAAATGTTTTCTCAGGTTTCGGGGCTACGTACAATTCCTTTTCCTGTCTTGAAGCTGCACCCAAAACTAACTTCATTTTATTGGAGACTTTTTCTTCACCACGGGAACTAAATTCAAATTTCATGTGCACGATAAGAACTATTACCATATGTACATGCTTCAGAAATTACCTAAGGCCGATTGCACTTTTGATGATTGATATTAATCGAGCCTTCACGGAGTCATATGCTGCTAAAAAGCCACCATGAACCTGCATATATAGCCTAGTATCTAAGTTTCGTGTAAGAGATATTGGTAAGAATTCATAACTTACCAAAACTTCACCATTACCAGGATCCTTTACCCGTTCCGGGTTGAATCTGATATCCAAATTAAACAAAAGATGGATGGTGGTAAGATCAGTACAAGAAACAATGGCGAGCTTGACATCAATGCCGCCCTAACTTAGAAAAGAAATAACAAAAACTATCAACCTTTCACATTGCATTCGGAAAAACATATGCATGTCTTTGGCATGCCTAAGTAACATTTCAATGTAGTAGCATCTTTCTATGGTTATTCCCTCCCACTTCGACTAATTTTGTTACGACATTATTTGAACTAAAATTTGCTACTATTGTTCAACATGTACATGACATGAACATCAGCAAATGCAGTCCTCGGTATGGATTTTCTTAGTGACTAGATGACAGGTAGATTTAAAGATTGTTACTAAGTAGTCAGTATAATTTGACAAATTGCTTTTCAGCATAAGCATACAGCTTATAGCCAATAAAGAAAGCAGTTCTCCTCACTATGGCAATGAATAATGGCATATGGCTACAGACCATAAACTGCCTAAAGAACACAAGTTGGGCTGGAAAATAGTACATATTGAAATTGAGACAGCATGGGATTGCCCCCTTTAGCACTTTACAAGGACCTGGAATAATCTAACGGGAATGTCCTATAGCAGGTGAATTCAATTCCAAGAGAATGTCTGATCTGAACCTTAACCATAATATCCTGCAAACCCAGTGAAACACCAACAGAGAGGTCTTTGCTGATAGAGCTCACCAAACACAAGCAAAGTTAAGGATAAAACCAGCTTTGCCCTTCACAAGCCTCCAGGTTTTGAAGTCTCATGCAATATTTCTGATCCTGCATTATCAAAATTCTCCAAGAATCTCAGGCTGCCACTGGGCTCCCCTCGAAAATCCACTCAACTTGAAATTCAAATTTGAATTGCCTCTCCGCAAAATGTTATTCCAAGAAATTTTCCTCCTTCCACTCTGATATTCCCCAAGAATAGCCCCGATACATGTGGGAATATAGAAGTCCTACTTGATTGATGATAAAAGATGCAAGAGTAAGAAAACAAAACAAGCCTATAATTAGACTACGTAACTGGGAAGTTGAATGCCTGTATATATCAAGCTTGAATCTACAGGTGACTGATGATCGGTAACTGCATGGCTGATAATGGAGTAAGGAGATGAGGCAGTCTGCATCATATTGCGAACTTTTTTACACTTAAAATACATATATTATATGCTAATGACATCTATTATTAGCATCTTACGACTTTCCAAAGTGCAACTTCACCACTATTGTATATAAGAAATATATTCTAAATGGTTCACATACCCAGTAGGTATTAAAAGTAGGTCTGTCATCAAATCCTTCCATCTTGTCTGATAACGCAGAAAGCCATATCTCGATATTAAGACAAAATAAGAACATCTTTTGAAAAAAGTGTAAACATCACTTGAAGCACAATAGCCATATCCCAGTTTGAATTTAAGAAGAAACATATGTATGATAGTCTATTAATCTGTACATGACTTTTAATACTATCCAAAATATTTCAGGATGTGATCACGCAACAAACCTGCTCTGTCCCACGGAAAGCCACTACGAGCCTGCAGCCTCTCTGGTCACGCCACACCACCACCTGTAAAATGAGATCATAAAAATGTACACAGATGGGAGTGAGATTGCCTTATTCTCCCCATCTCAAAAAGATCTTATTCAAGTATTAGCAAATATAATTGAAATAGTAAGTCATGAGGCGAGAGAGTTTGGCATGTAATATTTGGAAACACATGCATCAAAGTATATGAGATGGACTTCCACCTGTGTGTCAGTCTTCTTGCTTTCAATGAAACACAGTTTCTCAAATTCAGACGTAACAAAGCTAGTACGCCCCAGTGATCTAGCAAGCATTGCCCATGCCTCCATTGCAGTTTCTGCTCTCTTGAACATGCTTCTCATTTCTTCTCTTTGTTTCTCGTCCATCACTTTTATTGCAGATTGGGTATAGGTTACTGTCTGTTCTGTTTCCTGATTGTCATTCCTCTTATCCTCTACAAAAGATTCTTCATTCTGGCCCTGATTGTTAATCCTTTTATCCTCTCCAGCGAATTCTTCATTTTGGTGTTTATGGGGAGATGCACCAAGAATTAACAAAGATCCCAAAACGGCTTCCACTTGTTTTGATAGATCAAATGATACCCTATTTGCTTCTCTCTCTGATATCCCTGCAGTTTTTACTACATTGCTATCATCTGCTTCTTGATCTTCTGATTTCATATCTAAATCAGAAAGCATCAACCCGCTTCTTATGTAGGTCATTTCAGCTGCTTTTTGGGACTGCAATCCAAGCCTCATTAGACCCTCATTATTAATCCAGTTCCAACTTTTCAGTGGAGCGTCGAGCTTGTCAATTCCAAGTGCTCTAAGAGAACCATATAATACATCTAATAGACCATTCCAATAGTTATCTCCAGCATCAGAGGCATGTGAATACTCAGATGGTAGTAAAGTATCATTGCCAGCTAAATCAATACAGATATCTTCAGACCCCACTTGACTTTGTTCTTTGATCTTGTCACTATCATTTTCATTTTTGGAATAATCTGGCTCCTTTAAGCCAGTGAGGTTGCTCGTAGGAAACACCCCTAGTGTTGTTTCACTCAAGCCTTGTAAAGAACCCAGCACCGAGTTAACAAAATCATTTACTTTAATTCCCTCTGTACCAATTATTGTCGACAATGCAGTTCCTACTACATTTCCCGTGAACATGTCAAACAAAGATGATAAGGACCACCGTTTCTGCTCTGAATCTATTTGCTGAAATGTCTTATATTGTACCTGATAAGATAAGATTGATTATTACAAACTTATTCCCAAAAACAGGGGGGAGGGGGAGAGTTTCCGAGAAGATGATTAAGGAAACTTATGAATGCAGTGCCAAAAGTACTTTCTCTTCAACCTTAAACGTTCCTTCACATTCCAGCAGTAAATTATGCAAATAACATGTCCATCATGATATTCATATATCTATCCTATATATAATTGCTTGACCTGTATCTCACAGGTGAATCTTAAATCCAGGGCCAAGCTGACTAGAAGCACTGCCTTGACCAAGAATTTACAATATATCTTGCAAATTGGAGGTCATCTTGCTAGACATGCTATTACAAAATGAAGGCTCAACAATATTGTGGGACCCAACTTTAAAGATCCAACTGAGATTTGGGTGAAGTATGAAACTTTTCTTACCTCAATCATAACATGCCCCCCACCTCCTATGCCTTCTAATTGCAGGTCAATTTCATGACGATCCCCTGAAAGTCACAAGTCTTGAAACAATAAAAATTATAATACAGTGTGCTTTCAAATAAAGTGCTTTAAGCATGGTATGGGAAGAATCTCTAGGCTGTTGGACTGCTGACTGTATTAACAAAATAAATGTATCCACTTCAGCGAAATAGAATTGTTGATTGTTGCAATATTTGGTTGTTCAAAGCCATGTCCTCCTTACGCTTTCTAAAACCAGAGGTTCTTATTCTAATACCATACCTAACTTCAGTGGACCACATTTCAAAATTAAACGCAAGAAATGACGAAGGCGGAAAACTTGAGTCCAGTAATATAGAGTTACTATTATGGTAGAAAAGACAAGGAATATGGTATAAGCTTTAAGAAACTTACCATCAGAAATTTTGTCTAAACTAATCCCAGCATTGCCTAGTCGACGCGGTGGTGCAAGAATATTCTCATCCCAAGCTGCAACCTGTCATATACCCAATTGCAATTGTGAGCCTTTTGTACCTCAAAGTTCATTAACATTTGAAGATGTTGCATTTATAACCAACCAGTATAGCACGGAATTTTATAAAATCTTGTGTATTATTACACACTATAGAGAACAAAAGCCTAGCCTTGAAGTTGAACTATTATAGCTTTTTATGATAAGCTAAATAGCAGAAATTACAATGATACATGTTCTGCCAGCCAAATTATCCACAAGTATTCTGTCATCAAAGGTCCCATAACATCTTATGGCGATAAAGAAATCATATCCTGTAATGCCGACAGTCAACAGTACATTTGAACATCTTGAATGTCAGCGGACTTCCTTTGCAATGAATGCGAGTTTCTTCATTTCATATTAGTCTTATTGCATTCAATAACCGGCTTAGTCTTATTGCATTCAATAACCGGATTAAGTTTAAATCCAGGCTAGAAACCTGAACATATATTTAAATGGGCATTTCTTGTTAGTTCTGCTACATACACATTGCAATTACAGTGTTACACGTCATGAAAGAGTAGTCTCTTTGTTCTTAGGTAGTGAATGATTCATAGCTGCCAACTGGGATTGGAACAGAATATGGTTGTGACATTTCCTTCCTCAGCTACAAGGAGATTGCAAATCCTAAACTTCCTGCAATCTCCTTACATATCGTACTTCAATGTCGTAAAAATGTAGAACTCTGGTTCTACATCTGGTGCTCTAGTGGATTATTCATAGGTGTCATTCATAAAAGAGTAAACTCTGATTTCACTTCCTTTATTATAAACATTTGTAGGTGAGCAATGGGCTTGTAACCTTGTCTCTCACATTTTCCCCACGCTAGTGGATTATTTACAGGTGTCATTCATAAAGTAGTGAACTCTGATTCCACTTCCTTTATTAAATCGTTTAAAGTAACACTATATTACTACTAGCTTCTGTATGTCTTTTCCTTCACAAGTATGTAACGCAGATATCCTGATGCCTATGTACTAAGTATAACCACAAATATGCATAAGGCGGTTGTACTTCAGCCATCACTTCCTCAAATTAAGATGCATAAGATGTTTCACTTCAGCCATCACTTGCAAGCAGTGTTTAAATGTACCTGCAGGTATTGTGTCATAGGATCCACCACATTTATTGTGAAGCTTTCATTCCAGATGGGATCTGTTGTCCTACAGAAGCAATAAGCCCATTAAACAACCAATAGTGTGCTAGTAGGCATCCTACAAATGTCTTATTTTTATATCAGAGAATCAGACTCAATCAATCCCCTTTAGTCCAAAAGCAAGCTTTACTATAGTTCATCGGTATGGTCATTGACACATCTTCTTCCATAGTAACAAGTTTGGTCACATCTCCCTCTTTTAACTTCGTTTGCCTTCTGGCTCAAAAGGAATCAATGAAATGGCAAAAGACCATACTTTTTCCTAAATCAACTGGGCAAATAAGTATCAATAGGGAGACAGTAAATAGCAGATGTCTTGGGTAAAGACCATGGAAATGTGTGGAGCTACACATTGGTTGCAGAGGTAGAATTAGCATACACCCAAATTGTTTTGCTCCGTGCTCCACACTGGCCAATACGAAGCACCACATATGGATCACTTTTGCCCTGCACATTTCTTTAAGGATTGAACATGTCATGGAGAAGATAATAATTGCAAAGCTTATCTGAACCATACCCAAAGGTCTAATCCAGGGAATCCCACGCCTTTAATCAGCTTCACTGTCACCTGTCCCTGGTAAACTTCTCGTACAAAATCTCTGCACAAGATATATGGGCACTCATCGGGAACTCCATAAAGTATATGCAAATTAGAAATGTTGACCTATTTCCATGTGCATCCCAAGTGCTTAAAAGGAAAACCAAAGCTTCTAAAGGTCAAAATTGTTAACTATAATGAACTGATATATGCAAGATAGAAGGAAAAACGGGAAGGATATCCATACTGAGAAAGAAACAATGTCTCGCATTCACTTCCATCTGTTTCATGTATCCCAGAATTTTCCTGGAAAGAAACCAATGTTATTATTAATGAAATGAGCAATAGTATTATTAATGAACACCATCATTCTATGAAACACAGCTTTACTCTATGAAAGCAACTTCATTTTTCTATAGCTTAATTTCGTATTGCCTAGTCTACCTTGGGAGTGTAATATGACTCGAAAGCAAAACCAGCGAGTAAAACAGCAAGGTCGATATCGAAAGGAACCATTTCCTTCTTTTCGTTACTAAGACTCTCTTTTACTGAATTATTTTGGGATCTAAGGCCATCTCCAGCAGTGAAATAAACGGTAACACTTCTCTGGCAAATTTTATGACCATAGCATAAGCGATATCCATACTTGAACCTGTTTGCCGCACAAATGAAGTTATCTTTGGCTTCCAATCTCCTGCTTAAATCCTTTTGATTCAAAATTGGATTAGGCAGCTTCGAGGCCCGATGGAGCAGCATGATTTTTGATTTCAAGACAAAAATCGAAAGAGCAAAATATAGAAGTGTCGAAGATGAAGTTCATATTACGCCACGCGGCAGTCTTCAGATGATACAAAAAACCTGGCAATTTATGCCTGGTTGTTGGTTTTGCAATAACTGGTTGGTTTTTTTCTCCTTTCTTTTTTGGGTGAGATAAATTAGGACAATGCGAGTTTAATAATTGCAACTACTGCATTTTTGTCATCCATTCAAAGACAGATGAAAGCTCTTATTAAAGCTTGCCTTTTCTTAACATATATAATTATTGGAGGGCGATTCTTTTGGTATATTACTTATAGATTCCTCTCTATAATTGTAACACATTGGCTATTTTTGTGCGCAACACTTCTATGCAATTTTTTTTGACACGTAGCATAAAAAGAAAGGGCAACTGCGGCGTGTTCGACACCTGTGGCAACCCAACACCTGTGACACCTGTGACGTAAAAATAGTATCTATCTATCTATCTATCTATCCTCCGGCTATGCAATCGCCCTCGTGAAGCGCCCAACAACATCAAGCCCTAAAAACAGCAGGATTTTATCCGGCCGAGCCCCGCTGCTCGAAAGCATTCCATGGCGGCACTCTTGTCCCCAAACGGCTTCATTCCGCCTCTTCTCGTCCTCATTTTGTAGGTTTTGAAGAGAGGGTTGGGCTCCGCAGAGAACCTTGCGCCTTAAAGGGTGCCCGGTACTATTGAAATAGGGCGGGAGAAACCCATCGTAACTTCTCGGATAAAACCCTCGTGGATAAGCCTAAAATTGACGAAATGGGTTTGATGCACAATTGACGAAAATGGGTTACGATGCACATGTTTCAGGGGTACATTGGAAGCAATTCAATGATGTGCTTTGTTGATAAGAGTCTCGTAGTAATAAAAAGGATTTGAATAAAAGTTTAGATCTACTTGGTCTATTTCTCGCAGAGAAAGCAAAGATGGGCGGGAAAGAATGGTATTTCTAGACGCTTTGGGATCGGAAATATCCGGATCGTAATATGGACCTAACTCATTTACTTTCGATCATTTTAGCTTTGTTTCTAAGCTTCCACGCATATTTTCCTCGAGATTTTCTCGTGATTTGTGTATAGACTTGAGGTAGATCTATGCATTGTCGGTTTATCTAGCTTTCCGCCAAGAGTCTAAATGATATTCTCTCGCAGAGAACTAGGAAAAACTAAACCCACTTTCCTCTCTCTTATTTGCTCCTTCAAAGATCCTGGCTATGCACTGTCTCCGAGGACTAGCAATAAGGCCAACAGTTGGCTTCTTGAATTTAAGTGGAAGAGGGATCCTGTTGTAAATTGGATGGCACATGAAATTTCACCAAACGCTACCGCTTCTTATAAAACTTCATGTTTGGAAGGCATCGACTTAGGTCATATACTGATCTTGGAGTAGGATAAAATCAAATCTATAAGGGCCAATTTGGCTTGAAACTTGCCGAAATCCATAATCAAAGGCCGATTTTGGAATTCGAAGTAATCCGGTCAATGAGGCCGAGATAAAAAAGCTATCTATTTCTAATTGCAATTTCGGCCTTTACGGGCAAGCAATCGGCCCGATGAGGCAAGCAATGAAATATAAGTTGATAAGGATGGTTTAAAGGTTTAAATTGCTTTGTAGATGTAAGCCTCTCGCCTATCTCGAATATCTTTGAAAGGAGAAATTCGGTGGGTCTTTTAAATCGTGAAAAATGGCACAAGTATCATTCTCTTCAAAAGCCTTCAAAACCTTGGATGGAATTGCATACCGGGAGGTTTTGCTCCCTAAATCGTGTTAACCACCCACCCGACATCGGGTCTCACACTTTTACTCCATGTATTTAAACCCTTAAAAGCTAAATTATTCCTACACGCATCAAACATTATTTCAAATCACCCTTAGGAAAAGCTCCTATGCAAGTCACATACACATAATGAAAACCTACAATTTTTTTGCAAGAACTAATGTCGCTCAAAAATTAAGGATTTGTTTAGAGAAAGCTCTGCGTAAAGTCTCGAATGAAAACCTACAAATTGGGATTTTCAATGCAAAATGGGGATTTTTAGTTGCTTTCCAAGTTTTACACTATATATTGATAGTTTTAGAAGACTACACTATCGAACTGAATCTAGATGAGTTCTGAATACTAATTGCAAGACAAGTCCTACTATTTAAAAATATTGGGCTTTTCTTTTTACCTCTAAATTTGAAAATCAACCATGCAATGTATTTTTAACATTCAAAGTCTATATGCACAAGGCTTGGCACACATGAGTTAAGGGGACAATCCAAAAAGCTCAAGCCAAGAATAATTAGGAGCAATGTGGTGTTAAGGGGAAGATGTGAAAAGTTTAAGCCAAGAATAATTACATAATTTTGATTACCATCCATGTTCAAGATATTTTGCTACAAAATCTTGAGGACATGAGGTAATTCCCGAACCATGTCATCCTTGATGCAAAAAAGATGGCAATAGTGCAGGTTCAACTCCCCGCATGTTCTTTTTATGTCTCAAGGATGTCCGTGAGATCTATTCAACTTAGCACAAAACTTCTTTTGCAGCCGGGTTGAGAAGAGAAATGTTCGGCGCAAGGCGGGTCAAGAATCGTGGCAAACCCAACCACCAAGCATCTCCTCCTCCTACTATGCAATCGCCTTCGTGAAGCGCCCAACAACATCAAGCCCTAAAACAAAGAGATTTTATCTTTGGCCGAGCCCCCCTCTCCGAGCATTCCATGGCGGGCACGTCCGCAAACTACCGATTCCGCCTTCCGTCCTCATTTTGTAGGTTTTTGAAGAGAGGGTTGGGCTCCGCAGAGAACCTTGCAGCTTCGGGTGCCCGGTACTATTGAAATAGGGCGTGGAGAAACCCATCGTAACTTCTGGGATAAAACCCTCGTGGATAAGCCTAAATTGACCAAATGGGTTTGATGCACAATTGACGAAATGGGTCTCGATGCACATGTTTACGTAGGGGTACATTGGAAGCAATTCAATGATGTGCTTTGTTGATAAGAGTCTCAGAGTAATAAAAAGGGATTTGAATAAAAGTTTAGATCTATTTGGTGTATTTAGAGAAAAGCAAAGATGGGCAAGAAAGAATGGTATTTCTAGACGCTTTGGGATCGGAAATATCCGATTTGGAATATGGACCTAACTCATTTACTCGATCATTTTAGATTTGTTTCTAAGCTTCCTGCATATTTTCTCGCATTTTCGAGGGATTTGTGTATAGACTTGAGGTAGATCTATGCATTGTCGGTTTATCTAGCTTTCCGCCAATGAGTCTAAATGATATTCTCTCGCTACTGAACTAAGAAAACTAAACCCAGCCTTTCACTCTCTTATTTGCTCCTTCAAAGATCCGGCTATGCGTGACCGCTCGAGGACTAGCAATAAGGCCAACAGCTTGGCTTCTTGAATTTCGTGGAAGAGGGATCCCTGTTGTAAAATTGGATGGCACATGAAATTTCACCAAACGTGCTGCTTCTTATAAAACTTCATGTTTGGAAGGCATCGACTTCGTCATATACAGTCTTGGAGTAGGATAAAATCAAATCTATATGGGCCAATTTGGCTTGAAACTTGCCGAAATCCATAATCAAAGGCCGATTTTGGAATTCAGAGTAATCTGGTCAATGAGGCCGAGATAAAAGCTATCTATTTCTAATTGCAATTTCGGCCTTTATGGGCAAGCAATGCTTCTGATGAGGCAAGCAGTGAAATATAAGTTGATAAGGATGGTTTAAAGGTTTAAATTGCTTTGTAGATGTAAGCCGCTGGCCTATCTCAGAATATGCTGAAAGGAGAAATTCGGGTGGGTCTTTTAAATCGGCGAAATCTGCTGAAGTATCATTCTCTTCAAAAGCCTTCAAAAACCTTGGATAGAATTCGTACCAGGAGGTTTTGCTCCCTAAATCGTGTTAACCACCCACCCGATTATCGGGTCTCACACTTTTACTCCATGTATTTAAACCCTTAAAAGCTAAATTATTCCTACACGCATCAGACATTATTTCAAATCACCCTTAGGAAAAGCTCCTATGCAAGTCACACACACATAATGAAAACCTACAATTTTATTGCAAGAACTAATGTCGTTCAGAAAATTAAGGATTTGTTTAGAGAAAGCTCCGTGCAAGTCTCAGAATGAAAACCTACAAATTGGGATTTTCAATGCAGAAATGGGGATTTTTAGTTGCTTTCCAAGTTTTACACTATATATTGATAGTTTTAGAAGACTACACTATCGAGCTGAATCTAGATGAGTTCTGAATACTAATTGCAAGACAATACCTACTATTTGAAAATATTGGGCTTTTCTTTTTACCTCTAAATTTGAAAATCAACCATGCAATGTATTTTTAACAATCAAAGTCTATATGCACAAGGCTTGGCACACATGAGTTAAGGGGACAATCCAAAAAGCTCAAGCCAAGAATGATTAGGAGCAATGTGGTGTTAAGGGGAAGATGTGAAAAGTTTAAGCCAAGAATAATTACATAATTTTGATTACCATCCATGTTCAAGATATTTTTGCTACAAAATCTTGAGGACATGAGGTAATTTCGGGCACCATTCCTTGATGCAAAAAGATGGCAATAGTGCAGGTTCAACTCCTGCATGTTCTTTTGCATCTCAAGGATGTCCAAAATTGAGATCTATTCAACTTAGCACAAAACTTCTTTTGCGGCGGGTTGGAGAAGAGAAATGTTCAAGGCCTACAAATCGTGGCAACCCAACCATCGAAGCATCTCCTCCTCCGACTATGCAATCGCCTCGTGAAGCGCCCAACAACATCAAGCCCTAAAACAAAGCAGGATTTTATCTTTGCCGAAAGTGAGCATTCCATGGCGGCTACTATTCGGCAACGGCTTCGACTGGTCTTCTCGGTCCTCATTTTGTAGGTTTTTGAAGAGAGGGTTGGCTCGCAGAGAACCTTGCAGCTTCGGGTGCCTGAGTACTATTGAAATAGGGCGGGGAGAAACCCATCGTAACTCTCATGGATAAAACCCTCGTGGATAAGCCTAAAATTGACAAAATGGGTTTGATGCACAATTGACGAAACGGGTCTGATGTACATGTTTCTGTAGGTACATTGGAAGCAATTCAATGATGTGCTTTGTTGATAAGAGTCTGTAGTAATAAAAAGGGGATTTGAATAAAAGTTTAGATCTATTTGGTGTATTTCTGCAAAGAAAGCAAAGATGGGCAGGAAAGAATGGTATTTCTAGACGCTTTGGGATCGGAAATATCCGACTGAAATATGGACCTAACTTATTTACTCGATCATTTTAGCTTTGTTTTTAAGCTTCCTGCATATTTTCTCAGATTTTCTCAGGATTTGTGTATAGACTTGAGGTAGATCTATGCATTGTCGGTTTATCTAGCTTTCCGCCAAAGAGTCTAAATGATATTCTCTCCTTTCTGTAACTAGGAAAACTAAACCGAGCTTTCACTCTCTCTTATTTGCTCCTTCAAAGATCCGGCTATGCAGCCTGTCTCTGAGGACTAGCAATAAGGCCAACAGTTGGCTTCTTGAATTTCGTGGAAGAGGAATCCCTGTTGTAAAATTGGATGGCACATAAATTTCACCAAACGCGCTGCTTCTTATAAAACTTCATGTTTGGAAGGCATCGACTTCGTCATATACAGTCTTGGAGTAGGCTAAAATCAAATCTATAAGGGCCAATTTGGCTTGAAACTTGCCGAAATCCATAATCAAAGGCCGATTTTGGAATTCAGAGTAATCTGGACATTGAGGTCGAGATAAAAGCTATCTATTTCTAATTGCAATTTCGGCCTTTCTGGGCAAGCAATGCTTCTGATGAGGCAAGCAGTGAAATATAAGTTGATAAGGATGGTTTAAAGGTTTAAATTGCTTTGTAGATCTAAGCCTCTCGCCTATCTCAGAATATGCTGAAAGGAGAAATTCTGGTGGGTCTTTTAAATCGGGAAATCTAAGCTTGGAGCCAAAGCTATGTAAGAAGGGACTAATTAGAAAAGACCTCTATCCTGTTATCTACTTGCTGGGAAAATCCATTCATCGGAGGCTAATCTGCTGAAGTATCATTCTCTTCAAAAGCCTTCAAAAACCTTGGATAGAATTCGTACCAGGAGGTTTTGCTCCCTAAATCGTGTTAACCACCCACCCGATTATCGGGTCTCACACTTTTACTCCATGTATTTAAACCCTTAAAAGCTAAATTATTCCTACACGCATCAGACATTATTTCAAATCACCCTTAGGAAAAGCTCCTATGCAAGTCACACACACATAATGAAAACCTACAATTTTATTGCAAGAACTAATGTCGCTCGAGAAAAATTAAGGATTTGTTTAGAGAAAGCTCGAGTGCAAGTCTCAGAATGAAAACCTACAAATTGGGATTTTCAATGCAGAAATGGGGATTTTTAGTTGCTTTCCAAGTTTTACACTATATATTGATAGTTTTAGAAGACTACACTATCGAGCTGAATCTAGATGAGTTCTGAATACTAATTGCAAGACAATACCTACTATTTGAAAATATTGGGCTTTTCTTTTTACCTCTAAATTTGAAAATCAACCATGCAATGTATTTTTAACAATCAAAGTCTATATGCACAAGGCTTGGCACACATGAGTTAAGGGGACAATCCAAAAAGCTCAAGCCAAGAATGATTAGGAGCAATGTGGTGTTAAGGGGAAGATGTGAAAAGTTTAAGCCAAGAATAATTATATAATTTTGATTACCATCCATGTTCAAGATATTTTTGCTACAAAATCTTGAGGACATGAGGTAATTTCGGGCACCATTCCTTGATGCAAAAAGATGGCAATAGTGCAGTTCAACTCCCGTGATGTTCTTTTGCATCTCAAGGATGTCCGAATTGAGATCTATTCAACTTAGCACAAAACTTCTTTTGCAGCCGGGTTGGAGAAGAGAAATGTTCCTGGCGCCGCGAATCGTGGGTAACTCAACCAAGCATCTCCTCCTCCGACTATGCAATGCGCCGTGAGGCCCATCAACATTAAGCCCTAAAAACAAAGGGATTTTTTATGCTGGCCGAGCCCTGATACGAGCATTCCATGGCGGCTATTGTCCGCAACGCGGCTTGATTCCGTCTTACGGTCCTCATTTTGTAGGTTTTGAAGAGAGGGTTGGGCTCCATGAGAACCTTGCGGTTCTGGGGTGCCTGGTACTATTGAAATAGGGGCGGGAGAAACCCATCGTGTAACTCTGCCGGATAAAACCCTCTCGTGGATAAGCCTAAAATTGACGAAATGGGTTTGATGCACAATTGACCTAAATGGGTCCGATGCACATGTTTACAGTAGGTACATTGGAAGCAATTCAATGATGTGCTTTGTTGATAAGAGTCTGTAGTAATAAAAAAAGGGATTTGAATAAAAGTTTAGATCTACTTGGTGTATTTCGGAGAAAAGCAAAGATGGGCAGGAAAGAATGGTATTTCTAGGCGCTTTGGGATCGGAAATATCCGACCGGAATATGGACCTAACTCATTTACTCGATCATTTTAGCTTTGTTTTAAGCTTCCTGCATATTTTCTCGGATTTTCTCGATTTGTGTATAGACTTGAGGTAGATCTATGCATTGTCGGTTTATCTAGCTTTTTCGCCCGAGAGTCTAAATGATATTCTCTGGCTGCCGAGAACTAGGAAAACTAAACCCAACTTTTCACTCTCTCTTATTTGCTCCTTCAAAGATCCGCTATGCGACTGTCTCAGAGGACTAGCAATAAAGGCCAACAGTTGGCTTCTTGAATTTCGTGGAAGAGGGATCCTGTTGTAAAATTGGATGGCACATGAAATTTCACCAAAACGCTTTTGCTTCTTATAAAACTTCATGTTTGGAAGGCATCGACTTAGCCATATCTGATCTTGGAGTAGGATAAAATCAAATCTATAAGGGCCAATTTGGATTGAAACTTGCCGAAATCCATAATCAAAGGCCGATTTTGGAATTCAGAGTAATCTGGTCAATGAGGCCGAGATAAAAGCTATCTATTTCTAATTGCAATTTCGGCCTTTCTGGGCAAGCAATGCTTCTGATGAGGCAAGCAGTGAAATCTAAGTCGATAAGGATGGTTTAAAGGTTTAAATTGCTTTGTAGATGTAAGCCTCTGGCCTATCTCAGAATATGCTGAAAGGAGAAATTCCGGTGGGTCTTTTAAATCGGCGAAATTTGCTGAAGTATCATTCTCTTCAAAAGCCTTCAAAAGACTTGGATGGAATTCGTACCAGAAGGTTTTGCTCCCTAAATCGTGTTAACCACCCACCCGATTATCGGGTCTCACACTTTTACTCCATGTATTTAAACCCTTAAAAGCTAAATTATTCCTACACGCATCAGACATTATTTCAAATCACCCTTAGGAAAAGCTCCTATGCAAGTCACATACACATAATGAAAACCTACAATTTTATTGCAAGAACTAATGTCGTTCAGAAAATTAAGGATTTGTTTAGAGAAAGCTCCGTGCAAGTCTCAGAATGAAAACCTACAAATTGGGATTTTCAATGCAGAAATGGGGATTTTTAGTTGCTTTCCAAGTTTTACACTATATATTGATAGTTTTAGAAGACTACACTATCGAGCTGAATCTAGATGAGTTCTGAATACTAATTGCAAGACAAGTCCTACTATTTAAAAATATTGGGCTTTTCTTTTTACCTCTAAATTTGAAAATCAACCATGCAATGTATTTTTAACAATCAAAGTCTATATGCACAAGGCTTGGCACACATGAGTTAAGGGGACAATCCAAAAAGCTCAAGCCAAGAATGATTAGGAGCAATGTGGTGTTAAGGGGAAGATGTGAAAAGTTTAAGCCAAGAATAATTACATAATTTTGATTACCATCCATGTTCAAGATATTTTTGCTACAAAATCTTGAGGACATGAGGTAATTTCGGGCACCATTCCTTGATGCAAAAAGATGGCAATAGTGCAGGTTCAACTCCTGCATGTTCTTTTGCATCTCAAGGATGTCCAGAATTGAGATCTATTCAACTTAGCACAAAACTTCTTTTGCAGCGGGTTGGAGAAGAGAAATGTTCGCGGCGGCCACAACCGTGGCAACCCAACCACTGAAGCATCTCCTCCTCCGACTATGCAATCGCCCTCGTGAAGCGCCCAACAACATCAAGCCCTAAAAAAAGGGATTTTATCTTTGGCGAAAGTGAGCATTCCATGGCGGCTACTATTCTAAGAACGCTTGATTCCGTCTCTTCGGTCCTCATTTTGTAGGTTTTTGAAGAGAGGGTTGGGCTCCACAGGAGAACCTTGCAGCTTCTGGGGTGCCTGGTACTATTGAAATAGGGCAGGGAGAAACCCATCGTGGTAACTCTGCGGATAAAACCCTCTATGGATAAGCCTAAAATTGACAAAATGGGTTTGATGCACAATTGACTAAACGGGTCTGATGTACATGTTTACAGAGGGTACATTGGAAGCAATTCAATGATGTGCTTTGTTGATAAGAGTCTGTAGTAATAAAAAGGGATTTGAATAAAAGTTTAGATCTATTTGGTGTATTTCTGCAAAGAAAGCAAAGATGGGCGTGAAAGAATGGTATTTCTAGACGCTTTGGGATCGGAAATATCCGGTGAAATATGGACCTAACTTATTTACTCGATCATTTTAGCTTTGTTTTAAGCTTCCTGCATATTTTCTCGGATTTTCTCAGGATTTGTGTATAGACTTGAGGTAGATCTATGCATTGTCGGTTTATCTAGCTTTCCGCCAGTAGTCTAAATGATATTCTCTGCTACAGAACTAGGAAAACTAAACCGAGCTTTCACTCTCTCTTATTTGCTCCTTCAAAGATCCGCTATGCACTTTGTCTCTCGAGGACTAGCAATAAGGCCAACAGTTAGCTTCTTGAATTTCGGAAGAGGAATCCCCGTTGTAAAATTGATGGCACATAAATTTCACCAAACGCTACCTGCTTCTTATAAAACTTCATGTTTGGAAGGCATCGACTTAGATCATATACTGATCTTGGAGTAGGCTAAAATCAAATCTATAAGGGCCAATTTGGCTTGAAACTTGCCGAAATCCATAATCAAAGGCCGATTTTGGAATTCAGAGTAATCTGGACATTGAGGCGAGATAAAAGCTATCTATTTCTAATTGCAATTTCGGCCTTTCTGGGCAAGCAATGCTTCTGATGAGGCAAGCGTTGAAATATAAGTTGATAAGGATGGTTTAAAGGTTTAAATTGCTTTGTAGATCTAAGCCTCTACCTATCTCGAGAATATCTTTGAAAGGAGAAATTCTGGTGGGTCTTTTAAATCGGGAAATCTAAGCTTGGAGCCAAAGCTATGTAAGAAGGGACTAATTAGAAAAGACCTCTATCCTGTTATCTACTTGTTTGGGAAAATCCATTCATCGGAGGCTAATCTGGCTGAAGTATCATTCTCTTCAAAAGCCTTCAAAAACCTTGGATAGAATTAGCACCGGAGGTTTTGCTCCCTAAATCGTGTTAACCACCCACCCGATTATCGGGTCTCACACTTTACTCCATGTATTTAAACCCTTAAAAGCTAAATTATTCCTACACGATCGGACATTATTTCAAATCACCCTTAGGAAAAGCTCCTATGCAAGTCACACACACATAATGAAAACCTACAATTTTATTGCAAGAACTAATGTCGCTCGAGAAAATTAAGGATTTGTTTAGAGAAAGCTCAGGTGCAAGTCTCGGAATGAAAACCTACAAATTGGGATTTTCAATGCGAAAATGGGGATTTTAGTTGCTTTCCAAGTTTTACACTATATATTGATAGTTTTAGAAGACTACACTATCGAAATTTGAATCTAGATGAGTTCTCAATACTAATTGCAAGACAATACCTACTATTTGAAAATATTGGGCTTTTCTTTTTTTTTACCTCTAAATTTGAAAATCAACCATGCAATGTATTTTTTAACAATCAAAGTCTATATGCACAAGGCTTGGCACACATGAGTTAAGGGGACAATCCAAAAAGCTCAAGCCAAGAATGATTAGGAGCAATGTGGTGTTAAGGGGAAGATGTGAAAAGTTTAAGCCAAGAATAATTACATAATTTTGATTACCATCCATGTTCAAGATATTTTTGCTACAAAATCTTGAGGACATGAGGTAATTTCGCACCATTCCTTGATGCAAAAAGATGGCAATAGTGCGAGGTTCAACTCCCCGCATGTTCTTTTTTGCATCTCAAGGATGTCCGAATTGAGATCTATTCAACTTAGCACAAAACTTCTTTTGCGGCTGGGTTGAGAAGAGAAATGTTCAGCGGCGGGTCAACTGCGTGGCAACTCAACCACCAAGCATCTCCTCCTCCGACTATGCAATCGCCATTGAGGCGCCCATCAACATTAAGCCCTAAAAACAGCAGGATTTTATCTTTGGCCGAGCCCTGATTCCGAGCATTCCATGGCGGCTATTGTCCTAAGAATCGGCCGATTCCGTCTTCTTCCGTCCTCATTTTGTAGGTTTTGAAGAGGGTTGGGCTCGCAGAGAACCTTGCGTTCACAGGGGTGCACGGGTACTATTGAAATAGGGCGGGGAGAAACCCATCGAGTAACTCTGCGGATAAAACCCTCTGTGGATAAGCCTAAAATTGACGAAATGGGTTTGATGCACAATGTGAAAAATGGGTCGATGCACATGTTTACTGTGAGGTACATTGGAAGTAATTCAATGATGTGCTTTGTTGATAAGAGTCCATAGTAATAAAAAGGGGATTTGAATAAAAGTTTAGATCTACTTGGTGTATTTAGGAGAGAAAGCAAAGATGGGGAAGGGAAAGAATGGTATTTCTAGGCGGCTTTGGGATCGGAAATATCCGACCGAATATGGACCTAACTCATTTACTCGATCATTTTAGCTTTGTTTTTAAGCTTCCCGCATATTTTCTCGATTTTTCTCGAGATTTGTGTATAGACTTGAGGTAGATCTATGCATTGTCGGTTTATCTAGCTTTTCGCCAGTAGTCTAAATGATATTCTCTGCTGCAGAACTAGGAAAACTAAACCCAGCTTTCACTCTCTCTTATTTGCTCCTTCAAAGATCCGGCTATGCAGCCTGTCTCTGAGGACTAGCAATAAGGCCAACAGTTGGCTTCTTGAATTTCGTGGAAGAGGGATCCCTGTTGTAAAATTGGATGGCACATGAAATTTCACCAAACGCGCTGCTTCTTATAAAACTTCATGTTTGGAAGGCATCGACTTCGTCATATACAGTCTTGGAGTAGGATAAAATCAAATCTATAAGGGCCAATTTGGATTGAAACTTGCCGAAATCCATAATCAAAGGCCGATTTTGGAATTCAGAGTAATCTGGTCAATGAGGCCGAGATAAAAGCTATCTATTTCTAATTGCAATTTCGGCCTTTCTGGGCAAGCAATGCTTCTGATGAGGCAAGCAGTGAAATCTAAGTCGATAAGGATGGTTTAAAGGTTTAAATTGCTTTGTAGATGTAAGCCTCTGGCCTATCTCAGAATATGCTGAAAGGAGAAATTCCGGTGGGTCTTTTAAATCGGATCTCAACGAAGTATCATTCTCTTCAAAAGCCTTCAAAAGACTTGGATGGAATTGTGCGAGGAAGGTTTTGCTCCCTAAATCGTGTTAACCACCCACCCGATTATCGGGTCTCACACTTTACTCCATGTATTTAAACCCTTAAAAGCTAAATTATTCCTACACGCATCGGACATTATTTCAAATCACCCTTAGGAAAAGCTCCTATGCAAGTCACATACACATAATGAAAACCTACAATTTTATTGCAAGAACTAATGTCGTTCAGAAAATTAAGGATTTGTTTAGAGAAAGCTCCGTGCAAGTCTCAGAATGAAAACCTACAAATTGGGATTTTCAATGCAGAAATGGGGATTTTTAGTTGCTTTCCAAGTTTTACACTATATATTGATAGTTTTAGAAGACTACACTATCGAAATTGAATCTAGATGAGTTCTCAATACTAATTGCAAGACAAGTCCTACTATTTAAAAATATTGGGCTTTTCTTTTTACCTCTAAATTTGAAAATCAACCATGCAATGTATTTTTAACAATCAAAGTCTATATGCACAAGGCTTGGCACACATGAGTTAAGGGGACAATCCAAAAAGCTCAAGCCAAGAATGATTAGGAGCAATGTGGTGTTAAGGGAAGATGTGAAAAGTTTAAAGCCAAGAATAATTACATAATTTTGATTACCATCCATGTTCAAGATATTTTTGCTACAAAATCTTGAGGACATGAGGTAATTTCGGCACCATTCCTTGATGCAAAAGATGGCAATAGTGCAGGTTCAACTCCTGCATGTTCTTTTGCATCTCAAGGATGTCCAAAATTGAGATCTATTCAACTTAGCACAAAACTTCTTTTTCAGCAGCAGGTTGGAGAAGAGAAATGTTCGCGGCGGCCACAACCGTGGCAACCCAACCACTGAAGCATCTCCTCCTCCGACTATGCAATCGCCCTCGTGAAGCGCCCAACAACATCAAGCCCTAAAATCAGCAGGATTTTATGCTGGCCGAGTGAGCATTCCATGGCTACTACTATTCGAAGCGGCTTCGATTCCGCCTTCGGTCCTCATTTTGTAGGTTTTTGAAGAGAGGGTTGGGCTCCGCAGGAGAACCTTGCAGCTTCTGGGGTGCCTGGTACTATTGAAATAGGGCAGGGAGAAACCCATCAGGTAACTCTGCGGATAAAACCCTCTGTGGATAAGCCTAAGATTGACAAAATGGGTTTGATGCACAATTGACGAAACGGGTCTGATGTACATGTTTCTGTAGGTACATTGGAAGCAATTCAATGATGTGCTTTGTTGATAAGAGTCTGTAGTAATAAAAAGGGGATTTGAATAAAAGTTTAGATCTATTTGGTGTATTTCTGCAAAGAAAGCAAAGATGGGCAGGAAAGAATGGTATTTCTAGGCGGCTTTGGGATCGGAAATATCCGAATTTGGAATATGGACCTAACTTATTTACTTTCGATCATTTTAGCTTTGTTTTTAAGCTTCCCGCATATTTTCTCGTGATTTTCTCGGGGATTTGTGTATAGACTTGAGGTAGATCTATGCATTGTCGGTTTATCTAGCTTTCCGCCAAGAGTCCAAAAATGATATTCTCTCGCTCTGAGAACTAGGAAAACTAAACCGAGCCTTCACTCTCTCTTATTTGCTCCTTCAAAGATCCGGCTATGCAACTTTGTCTCGAGGACTAGCAATAAGGCCAACAGTTAGCTTCTTGAATTTCGTGGAAGAGGAATCCACGTTGTAAAATTGGATGGCACATAAATTTCACCAAACGCTAGCGGCTTCTTATAAAACTTCATGTTTGGAAGGCATCGACTTCGTCATATCTGATCTTGGAGTAGGCTAAAATCAAATCTATAAGGGCCAATTTGGCTTGAAACTTGCGAAATCCATAATCAAAGGCCGATTTTGGAATTGAATGTAACTGGACAATGAGGCCGAGATAAAAGCTATCTATTTCTAATTGCAATTTCGGCCTTTCGGGCAAGCAATGCTTCCGATGAGGCAAGCGATTGAAATATAAGTTGATAAGGATGGTTTAAAGGTTTAAATTGCTTTGTAGATCTAAGCCTCTCGCCTATCTCAGAATATGCTGAAAGGAGAAATTCTGGTGGGTCTTTTAAATGGGGAAATCTAAGCTTGGAGCCAAAGCTATGTAAGAAGGGACTAATTAAAAAGACCTCTATCCTTTATCTACTTGCCGGAAAATCCATTCATCGGAGGCTAATCTGCTGAAGTATCATTCTCTTCAAAAGCCTTCAAAAACCTTGGATAGAATTCGTACCAGGAGGTTTTGCTCCCTAAATCGTGTTAACCACCCACCCGATTATCGGGTCTCACACTTTTACTCCATGTATTTAAACCCTTAAAAGCTAAATTATTCCTACACGCATCAGACATTATTTCAAATCACCCTTAGGAAAAGCTCCTATGCAAGTCACACACACATAATGAAAACCTACAATTTTATTGCAAGAACTAATGTCGTTCAGAAAATTAAGGATTTGTTTAGAGAAAGCTCCGTGCAAGTCTCAGAATGAAAACCTACAAATTGGGATTTTCAATGCAGAAATGGGGATTTTTAGTTGCTTTCCAAGTTTTACACTATATATTGATAGTTTTAGAAGACTACACTATCGAGCTGAATCTAAATGAGTTCTGAATACTAATTGCAAGACAAGTCCTACTATTTGAAAATATTGGGCTTTTTTTTTTACCTCTAAATTTGAAAATCAACCATGCAATGTATTTTTAACAATCAAAGTCTATATGCACAAGGCTTGGCACACATGAGTTAAGGGGACAATCCAAAAAGCTCAAGCCAAGAATGATTAGGAGCAATGTGGTGTTAAGGGGAAGATGTGAAAAGTTTAAGCCAAGAATAATTACATAATTTTGATTACCATCCATGTTCAAGATATTTTTGCTACAAAATCTTGAGGACATGAGGTAATTTCGGGCACCATTCCTTGATGCAAAAAGATGGCAATAGTGCAGGTTCAACTCCTGCATGTTCTTTTGCATCTCAAGGATGTCCAAAATTGAGATCTATTCAACTTAGCACAAAACTTCTTTTGCAGCGGGTTGGAGAAGAGAAATGTTCGCGGCGGCCACAACCGTGGCAACCCAACCACTGAAGCATCTCCTCCTCCGACTATGCAATCGCCCTCGTGAAGCGCCCAACAACATCAAGCCCTAAAAACAGCAGGATTTTATGCTGGCCGAGTGAGCATTCCATGGCGGCTACTATTCGGCAACGGCTTCGATTCCGTCTTCTGGTCCTCATTTTGTAGGTTTTTGAAGAGAGGGTTGGGCTCCGCAGGAGAACCTTGCAGTTTCTGGGGTGCCTGGTACTATTGAAATAGGGCAGGGAGAAACCCATCAGGTAACTCTGCGGATAAAACCCTCTATGGATAAGCCTAAAATTGACAAAATGGGTTTGATGCACAATTGACGAAACGGGTCTGATGTACATGTTTCTGTAGGTACATTGGAAGCAATTCAATGATGTGCTTTGTTGATAAGAGTCTGTAGTAATAAAAAGGGGATTTGAATAAAAGTTTAGATCTATTTGGTGTATTTCTGCAAAGAAAGCAAAGATGGGCAGGAAAGAATGGTATTTCTAGACGCTTTGGGATCGGAAATATCCGACTGAAATATGGACCTAACTTATTTACTCGATCATTTTAGCTTTGTTTTTAAGCTTCCTGCATATTTTCTCAGATTTTCTCAGGATTTGTGTATAGACTTGAGGTAGATCTATGCATTGTCGGTTTATCTAGCTTTCCGCCAGTAGTCTAAATGATATTCTCTGCTACAGAACTAGGAAAACTAAACCGAGCTTTCACTCTCTCTTATTTGCTCCTTCAAAGATCCGGCTATGCAGCCTGTCTCTGAGGACTAGCAATAAGGCCAACAGTTGGCTTCTTGAATTTCGTGGAAGAGGAATCCCTGTTGTAAAATTGGATGGCACATAAATTTCACCAAACGCGCTGCTTCTTATAAAACTTCATGTTTGGAAGGCATCGACTTCGTCATATACAGTCTTGGAGTAGGCTAAAATCAAATCTATAAGGGCCAATTTGGCTTGAAACTTGCCGAAATCCATAATCAAAGGCCGATTTTGGAATTCGGAGTAATCTGGACAATGAGGCCGAGATAAAAGCTATCTATTTCTAATTGCAATTTCGGCCTTTCTGGGCAAGCAATGCTTCTGATGAGGCAAGCAGTGAAATATAAGTTGATAAGGATGGTTTAAAGGTTTAAATTGCTTTGTAGATGTAAGCCTCTGGCCTATCTTAGAATATGCTGAAAGGAGAAATTCCGGTGGGTCTTTTAAATCGGCAAAATCTAAGCTTGGAGCCAAAGCTATGTAAGAAGGGACTAATTAGAAAAGACCTCTATCCTGCTATCTGCTTGCTGGGAAAATCCATTCATCGGAGGCTAATCTGCTGAAGTATCATTCTCTTCAAAAGCCTTCAAAAACCTTGGATGGAATTCGTACCAGGAGGTTTTGCTCCCTAAATCGTGTTAACCACCCACCCGATTATCGGGTCTCACACTTTTACTCCATGTATTTAAACCCTTAAAAGCTAAATTATTCCTACACGCATCAGACATTATTTCAAATCACCCTTAGGAAAAGCTCCTATGCAAGTCACATACACATAATGAAAACCTACAATTTTATTGCAAGAACTAATGTCGTTCAGAAAATTAAGGATTTGTTTAGAGAAAGCTCCGTGCAAGTCTCAGAATGAAAACCTACAAATTGGGATTTTCAATGCAGAAATGGGGATTTTTAGTTGCTTTCCAAGTTTTACACTATATATTGATAGTTTTAGAAGACTACACTATCGAGCTGAATCTAAATGAGTTCTGAATACTAATTGCAAGACAAGTCCTACTATTTGAAAATATTGGGCTTTTCTTTTTACCTCTAAATTTGAAAATCAACCATGCAATGTATTTTTAACATTCAAAGTCTATATGCACAAGGCTTGGCACACATGAGTTAAGGGGACAATCCAAAAAGCTCAAGCCAAGAATGATTAGGAGCAATGTGGTGTTAAGGGGAAGATGTGAAAAGTTTAAGCCAAGAATAATTACATAATTTTGATTACCATCCATGTTCAAGATATTTTTGCTACAAAATCTTGAGGACATGAGGTAATTTCGGGCACCATGTCATCCTTGATGCAAAAAAGATGGCAATAGTGCAGGTTCAACTCCTGCATGTTCTTTTGCATCTCAAAGATGTCCAGAATTGAGATCTATTCAACTTAACACAAAACTTCTTTTACAGCGGGTTGGAGAATAAATTTCTTCTTAAAGTTTAGCTTAAAGTAACACTTTTTGGCAGATGAAAAAATTGAATTCGAGAAATTTCAGTGATTGTTTCATTTGGATCTATGACCAAAAGCTGCATAAAAAATTGCATTGTGGATTGCTGTAACCACATTATCTAGGATAAACCTGTCCTTTAAATAGGCTGCCTGGGACGTACTAATGATCCTTTCTAGCACACTCTTAAGCCTTCTTGCAATGGTACCTGAAATAATCTTATAAATAACATTGGCGATTCCACAGAGAGAGAGTTGTATTGTTTGCCAGGATCTCCTATACTCTTGTTGCCTTTAGTGATGCTGCTTTTCTAGCAGACCGATAAGTTGTGTAACTCAAATTAACTGATGGGTATGAGCTATTATAAGAAGAATTTCTCTGAGGATGAACAGCCATGTTGCGGGAAGCAGCGGGAAGCGGGAAGGGGGAGCAACATGAATTAAGCAGGGAAAACAATGGCAATTAAGCCTTTGTGGCAGTTCTCGCCTTTGTGGCAGCTCCCGTCTTACCAGAGCGGTCCCATGCCAGGCGGCCAGATGCAGTGCAGGCTATGGCGTCTCATGCAAAGATGCCTTAAGTACCTGTTGTTTCTTCTTTCCTTTCTGCTTTGTTTATCTACCTACACAGGTCCTTTCTGAGGCCTCTTCTTCAGGCTTCTATGTGAACCTACTTTGTGAGTCCAGGGCTTTGAAGTTTGGAATGTCAAAGCTTTAGAAGCTCTCTTAAAGAGTGTGCAGCACAAATTGAAGCTCTAATTCGGATTGTGCAGTGGGTGGTTGGGAGGTTCGAAGGAGTACTGCAAAGGTTCCCCACAGGTTCAAGAGAAGACTCCAATTTCTGGCGACAATGCAATTCTGTTTGAGCTATGTCACGTTTGCAATAAATGCCACCATTTCACTCTATTTCTTCTGATCTGTTATTGACTCTGATTTGTTCTTATCTGTGTCTTATATCTGTGTTTTGTGAATGCGCAATGGTAATATATTCATTTCTTATGTGTATAGATTCAAGTATATGATGTATGTATATACGTATAATAGACGTATGGGGTGCGCAAGCGCATACATGGGTCTGATGTGTAAATTCCATGGCCCTTGATTTGGCATATTCATAGAACTATGCTTGGATCCAATGATCCAAAAAAAACAATAAGGATAGAGCAATAGAATAGTTAAAAAACAAATTAGAGGGATGCGCCTAGAATACCATACTTCCTCCAAACTTCGTAATGAACACATGGTTCAAATTATGTTAAATTTCCCTTAAAATTATAAGCCATAAAAATATCCGTCCTTCATGGAGCGGCGCCGCCACTGGCCGCCTTCCCTTGATCCCCTGTGTCCTCTCTCATCCATCCCCTTCCCCTGTTGCGGATGCCTGAAGATCTATTTATTCCTTGGAAGATCAGCCAGATTTTCCCAAAACATCTCTGATCCGGCGATTTTTGTTGAATCGTCCGCACATGTATTATGAAGATCTTCGTCAGGGTTTGTATTTCTTGATCGGTTTGGTGGCTTTTAACTGGATTTCGAATGGATTGAGGGCTCCTAAGATGTCGTTGGCTCTGTCTTTGCTGAGTTCTTGAGGCAAAATAGAGTTTCTAACTTTGATTTAGAAGCAAAAGCTTTCTGTGTTGCGATTTCTGTGTTGGAAGATGGTTTAAGCTGATGTATTATTGCATTTTTTGCGAATAGAATCGAAGTTTTATCATGAGAGCGTATAAACATTAATAGTTTTCAACTTTTACAGAGCAGCTCTTGAAGATTTGGTCGAAAACTTGGTTGCATTGTCAGACTTGCTGCAGGGAAACAGAGCACACAAAAATAGGGCGAGAACCAGGGCGTGGAAATTTGAACCATGTGTTCATTACGTCCGGGAAAGTTCAGGTCTCGGAATATTCCCTCGGGAATATCCCTGGGCGCCGCCTCGTCTGGCGCCGCCGCCTCGGAAAATTCCCTCGAGGAATTTCCTCGACCTTAACTTTCCCTAGTACTTAAAGCAGCTTTCATGGAGGTTTCTGGAAGACGACCCCTTACTCTAGTGAACAAGGTGTTGACACAGTCATTAGTAAAAAAAGATGTGAATAAAATTAGAAAAAACTACCAAAATACCCCTATGAGTTTGTATGTAATTACCAGAATGCACTTATGAGTTTCAAAATTATCAAAATGCCCCTAGCTCAAATAAATAAACATACAAATAAATTATCAATTTGCCCCCTACACATCAAACTTAATTACCAAAATACCTCATACATACTAAACTTAATTACCAAAATGCCCTTACATACTTATTATACTCAATCTATATCAAATGCCTCAAGAATAGAAGTTTAAATTCAACAAAAATATTACAGAAGTCACAACCATCACCAGATTGGAGCCTTACAACTGCATGCATTGTGTCTCTTTCATTACAACTTCCGTAAAGATATTCCTCTTCTCTACATCTTCTTCTCCTGTGCGCATATGTTTAGGCTTTGGACGTCCAAGACATCTACGTGTGGCTGGTAGTCACACGCCTCCAATAGCATCATCGTGCGCTAACGTTGGCTCCTTGTAAATGTCACATCAAGGCTGTGTAGGGGTATTTTGGTAATTAAATTTGATGTGTAGGGCATTTTGGTAATTAAATTTTGTGTGTAAGGATATTTTGGTAATTAAGTTTGGTGTCTAGGGGCAAATTGGTAATTTATTTGTATATTTGTTTGAGTCAGAGGCATTTTGGTAATTTTGAAACTCATAAGGGCATTTTGGTAATTACATAAACTCATAAGGGCATTTCGGTAGTTTTTCCTTACATTGCTACTACTAATTCTTATCGGATATAATATTCTTCGCACGCTCGTCTATCCCTTCGCCTCGATCTATAGCTCCGATCGTGCCACTTGGCATAAGAGTTAAACATGCCACGTGAATGATCGAGGCCATCAAAAGTATAAAAAAAAAGGTTGAAAAGTTATGGTTTCTTTTTCCATCCAGGAAAAAAAAGATGGAAAGGCATTGGAGGCCCTAAAGTATTTTTGCCTATATTAGGATTTTCTGAAAATGAAACTTGAGTACTCCCCACAGACAAGAGATCCTACTGTATCTGCAGCTCAGAGCTGGGTTGTGATCCAGATAGTTAAATTAAAGGAAGAAAGCATATGTTTCTACTTTATTTTCCAACAGAAAAACTAGATTTTATTAGATTGGGCATCATAGCATTTACTTTGGAATAGGAGCACATCGGTGCAAGTATAATGTAGGATTATGTGTTATATGTTATTTTAAGAAACCGCCCAAGGAGCATTCTCAATGTTGCATATTTAAAATTATCTTTATAGAACATTTATGGACATATCCAGCACTATGTTTGCAAGGAATTAGCACTATGTTTGCAAGGAATTAGTTTGATTTTTACTTTTGCAAAGTAGAGGATATCGCGACCAGACGGTAGTTTAGATCCCTCGAGCCAGCGTTTTTTACTTTATATTGAAAGCATTGTTTCTTTTTGGATGGGAGCAGATTGATGCAAATTTAGTAATTGGAGCTTTTCTTCTAATAATATAGGAATATAATCTTCAGTGTATGTTTTGTTTTAAGAAACCTCTCACAGGATCTATGAATTTCAATCCTCTTGCTCCGAAAAAGCCCAAACCCAATGTATTGTGATCAAGAACAGACTTTAGAGGTTCTATCTTCATTGATGTTCTTAATGGACTATTCCATAATTTATTAAAGAATTTGCAATCTGAAAGACAAAATATCAGGGGGGTCCCTTTGCAAAAACTTCAATAGCATTATTGAACATATTCGGCAATCTAATAATGCACAAGGCTCTCAGCTATAGTCAAGATAGAGTAGACATGAGTCTATCTATATTTGACCATTACTTTATGGTGGAATTTCAAATTGCAAATGGTGTTTAATAGTCATCCATGTTTTCTAGATTTTATTACTAAAAGCAACTTTACATGGTTTATCTTTGTTGCTTTTCATCTTGCAACATGGCATGTTCATTATTCGAGCGTGGCATGGTTTTGGGCCATAAGAAAGTGTGAAATTTGGGGCACTATTCTAACAGTATGGAAGAGACTTTATCCATTGCCCTTTGTTTAGAAAGTCTTTACAATCGACAAAAAGGCAGGTGCAATCTGGCAGTGATCTCTCCTTCATCCCAAACATTCAGTGTATTCATGCTACTTCTAGGGCACTAGAGCAGAGGTGCGTGCAAAAAAGCTTGAAGCGGCAATAGAATAGAATAGAATAGAATATACATTAATGTCCCTTGTGCCGCGAGGCCCCTGGACTTGTGTAGCATGGGCGAGCTCCCTAAAAGGGCGCTACTAGCACATCATGCTGTTATGATGTAGCCTTTTCTGAAGGCTGACTTTTTCCTATTAATACCAGCATCCCGCTTTACTTCGGCTTCGTGGCCGTGCAGTGATGCATCGATAACTCTATTATGAGTTATCGACTTGCATAGTGATTGCGAGATTTCTCATAGAGTATTTGAGATAATTCCAATTAGAAATGTATCCTGTGGAGTGCCATGACAGTTGAATGCAAGTTTTTCCTTGGAAATGCTCTAATTGGTATGTAGCAAAAAGATGATGCAAATGGGATACGTTGCAGGATGCGAAAGAGTCAAGATTGGTTTAATATCGATTGGTTTGTTCTACCTCCTTGCTGAATCTCCATGAAGGGCACGCATTCATTCGCTATCCTCCCTGCTATTCCACTTACTCTTATGTGAATTTTTGCTCTCTTTGATTTTCAGTTGCCTTTGATCTAAACGAGGTGCAGTCTGGACTACAACAGTCGTCGGATTCGTCGATCCTACAACCCAGATCGATATGTTGGGGCCTCTGGGCACCTTTCATTTTGCATATGTAGCACAATAACGGGGGGTTTCTTTTGTGTTTTTGTACGCTTTTCACAAAGGTTTTCCTAAGATTTCATGGCGTATTCGAATGGATGTACTAATGCGTACATCTAGAGTGCACCATTTCTTAGTCGTTGATTTAGCTTTTTTTTCAATGGTTCAACATCCAAGGGCTCACAACAAAAGCCCTCTTTTTATTTTAGGGGCTGAACATGCAAGCCTCGTGGATAGCATTTCAGGGCATTCTTGCAAAAAATTAATGTTCTTGTGATCAGAGTGGAAACAGATTTGGAGTGGCAGAGGATGATGCGGCCGGATGCTTGCTTCAGCAGTTTGTGCTACATATTCAAAGTTTCCATGGCATGGTCTAGTGGGTTTCAAGGCAACAGTGTGTTGATATTCTTATTTACATGTGAGCAAATTTTAAGTGGTGAAATTGGCCTGGAGCTTGGCAACAAGGTCAGCAGGAATATTGAAAGAAAGCTGCAAAACATGCGGAGGGTTTATACCCCGCTATGAAGTCAATCTGAATAACGAGATCCCTAACTTGTTCAGCCCCGCAAAAGTCGTACATTTAATCCGCTCACTTTTGCAGACCCGAAGCCTCGTTGAATGCTTGCACCGGGTTTCTTATCCAGTGGACAAGAAATCTGGGACACTACTTCCCACCGGGCTTGCACGTCAAACCATTCACGAGAGGTTCCTGTAAGTATATGTAAATAGATTCATTCATAGACAATTATGGCAGACAACAGAGTTTGCAGACAACAAGATTTTTTGAAGTCTTCTCCTGTAACGGCAACAAGACCCATGCAAAAAGCTTTTGCATTCCTTTTGCTGCTTATTCCACTACTTGCGTTGCCAATGATCAGATTGTTTCTGTTTTGCCGTGCCTCATGGACTAAGGATATGTTCCTTTAAACCCTAAAGGTGAGGTTCGTCTTGTTCTGTGATTTTTACTTTTGAAATGTGATAAGTTTTGACAGTATCTTCTTCTGCGACAAGTTTTGACGGTGTTTTGAAGATCATAAAACTGTAATCTAAGATGTATAGAAGACACCTTAGATGGGAGAAGAAAGGTCGAATTATATTGTGAGAGGTCTGTGTTAAACTTCTTATTGAATGTATTGATATTGTAGAGTCTACATTCCATGGTTCAATGATTATTTTTAATGCATAGCTACATTACTATGCTGTGAAAGCTGATCATTAACTTAATATGGATATGGTTAGCATTGCAGATGCAAATTGATGTTGCTTGTCTTACAAATGCATAGGTTATGCATTGGTGTTAAGGTTGTTTGATTCTCAAAATCTACGTGGAATAAATGGTGTGTTGCATTTGATCCTTCATGAACTTCATTCTTGTATTGCAATATTCAAATTACTGATAATGAATGAATAATGAATAAGCTAAATTGTTTTAAATAAATATATCAGTATAATACTTATGCTTGCTTTGTTAGGGCCCGAAGGGCCCAAATTTTTTTTTTATTATAATAACCAACACATAACTACCATTTACATTAATTAACATAACCATTACATCCAACACTTCTAAATTAAAACCCCCTTGAAACCCCCTTTCGTTTGGGTGCATATTCACACGGGGGGTGACGTTGAGCAGCGAGAGCCCCTATAATTATGTTTTGCACGTATAAAATCAACACCATATAGTATATTACCTCAAATCTTATAGTATTTTGCAAATCTTATTATACAGTATAGCAAATTCCATACATCCATACCCCACAAACGAGGAACTTTGTGTACGATATAGATTAAGGAATAAGGGATGAATATGCCTATCCAACAGCTCTCATTGCCCGGAGTCACCCCCCGTGTGAATATACACCCAAACCAAAGGGGGGTTCAAGGGGCATTTAATTTAAAAGTGTTGGATGTAATGGTTATGTTAATAAATGTAAATGGTAGTTATGGGTTGAAATATGAAATACGATTTTGCCTAAGGTTTTGAGGGAATATCGAACCACTATACGGTTTTGCCTAAGATTTTAGAATATGAAATACGGGGGTTCGAACCTCTATCAAAATAATGTAGTGTCCTAATAAGACTAGTTTAACCAATGTACCCAGTGAGCTAATGTGATTACTTTTTATCTTGAATCTATGTTTTTTTTATAACAATCTATTCAATTGTTTTAGGGATATATAGTCTATGTTTTAGGAATCGTTATTTTTACATCCATATCAAATCCCCCTGGAAGGACCCCCTGTTATTTTGCTACATATTCCTAATGATATTGCTACATTATTAAAACTACGGTGCCTGGCCACAGATTATGGCTCTGGCCCCTTGGGCCTTCTCTATTTTTGGGCTTCATGCCTATATTCTATATTTTTCCTTAAATTATGAGTAATATAAAACCTTTCCTTTTCCTCGAAAAAAAAAATGTAGACTTGGCAAGTTCACTAATTGAGTTTCATCAAAGGAAATTAATGCCCACTTCCTCATGAATTGGAGTTGATTGACTCAGTTGAAAAACCCATTGATCACGACTATGATTCAGAATTAGAGGACTATCAAGACCTTCAGTTGATGTCTCCAATGCATAGCCCAAAACATTATATACTTGATGGCTATTCTGATGAGGAGAATGATTGAGAAAATTATACAGAGATACATGTATCGCAACTCCTTTTGCAATTGGATGATGATGAAATAGAAGAGCTTGAGCATGAGATGCTATATGGCATTACTAATGACTAGCTCAATTAAATTTTTAAGTTTATTTCATTGTTGTTGAAGAATATTGTGTTGAGATCCTCTTGATACGATTGCTAATATTATGCATTGATGAACTTTTGAATCATATGAGACATGGTATATGCGTAGCCTTGACAATCTTGTTCTAGTCACAAGACTTTGAGACAGTGAGAAATCTAGAGAAGAGTAGTTATATTAAGAGTGTAAAGGAAATGGTTGTTTGAATAAATGGCAACTGTCTCTTTTGGTATCTTTGCGTATGGGATTATTCAAAAAGTTTAAAAAAAATAGTCATTAGAGTTTTTTTGGGATCTCGAAGTCTAGGCGCTCTGAAACCCTAGGTGCTCTGAAAGCCTGTCACACATTTTCAATCATAACTGGAGATCTGGAAGTCCGTTTTAGCCGAAATCTATTGCGTTGGAAAGCCATCTCAGAGTCTTTCCGTCGGTATGTGATTTGCATATGTTTCACTGATTATTTTACATCAGAAACACAGATTTTCGGGCTGCAAATTGGGGTCCCAACAAACCCTGAAGTGCTGGTGGTGCTGCCCAAACACTTTTGATCATATCTGGAGATCAAGAACTCCATTTCTGCTGAAATTTATTGCGTTGGAAAATCATCTCAGATTTCTTCCTATTGGTATGTAATTTGTATATGTTTTCAATAATTTTTTCCTTTGCAAAGACTCGAATTTTCTGGCTGCAAATCGAGGGCGCAAAAAAACCCTGAAGTGCTCGTGGTATTGTCCACATATTTCTTATCATATTTGGCAGATTTTAACTCCGTTTCAGCTGAAATTTGTTTCGTTGGAAAGCTCCCTCAGTGATATTTCTGAAGGTATGTAATTTGCATGTCTTTGAATGGTGTTTCCATAGCAAAAACACAGATTTACAGCCTACACCACCACTTTGTGGTTCATATTACATTTTTGTTCATATCTCTTTCTCTGTGACTCGGTTTCTCATGAAATTTATATCTTTGGAAAGCTCTCTCAGAGTTCTTTCAAAGATATTTTATGTTGCTAATGTTTAGATAGGATTTCAGAGCAAAAACAACAGATTTTCAGTGCTGGCTTTAGGGTTTCCATTGTTCGATTTTTCAGCACTATATACTTTTCTTCATATCTATTGATCTGCAGCTCTGTTTTGGGAGCAATGCATATCATTGGAATTCTTGTTCTGTGATGATTATAAAGACATATGGTTTGTACACATTTGCTTAAGATCTGAGAGGAGAAAACAACAAGTTTTTTGCAACCCGATTTTAAGATGGGATTCAGAGGGTGTGATACCATCCAATCACCTTGGCTTAAAGCATTTACATGCTGAAGCCTTGCAGATGGGCGTCTGTAAAGGGGGAACCATTGCTTCTTTTCATTTCAGACAAGCGTCTGTAAGGTGGCAGGGGTTGCACTAGAGGCTACGCTTGATTTATGCACTTGAACACTGTCAGATAGGTGTCTGTAAGGTGAAAGAGCCTGCACTTGCTTCTTGCACTTGGAAGCCTGCGCCTGCTTCTGACACGTGGAAGCTTTCAGACGGGCATCTGTAAAAGGACAGAGGTTGTGCGTCATCAAAGTGCTTGGAGGCTTTCAGACAAGCGTGTAAAGGTGACACCCTATTCATGGCAACTCCGATTGATAGAAGAGCCGGACGAGCCCCCGTCCCTTCATCCAACCCTGAGATATGCATGTGGATGGTGCTGATATGCAATCCCCTACCTAGCAATACGGACATGGCAGCAAAACTTCTACGGGAGAGTACATAGATGCCATCCCCAATCGCAGGCGGATGACAACGGCAAGATTGACAGTGCACACTTGAAAAGAGAAGCGCGGGCAAAGTCTTGTGCAACAAGCATAGCTCAGCAGTATATGACAGATACTCTAGCCTAGCGGCAAGCCGTATCCGCTTCACCACCACCAAACTAGGTAGTTGAGGAACACCGGAAACAGGTTCAAGCAATGGCGAGGGCAATGAGCTCGAATTGCTTGTTTGGCGAGGAAATGCAGCCTCCACACCCAAATTGCTCAAGAGGCAACTAGCTCTTCAAAAAACAAATGTTTCCAAGGAGACCATCACAAAGACTGAAGATGGCCTTAAGCCCTAGTGCACTCTGAAAAGGCGTATGGATAAGAAGAGTCTTGGCGACATGCAGTTCCGCATAGATTCCTTTTGTACACCGCCATGGAAACCATGACACGGGATAAGCAACGTGTTGAGCAGAGACAATGGTAACCATCTCATGCTAACCGATCGAGGAGGTGAAGGGCTGCCTCTTGTGATCAAAAGTCAGGCCACTTTTTTGAAGAGAGCCAGCCACAATTGAGAGCCCTTCAAAGTAGATTAGAGATACAAGAAGTGGCCTCATCGCAATGAACCCTATCTTTTGGACTCTGCGGCTTGCTGACTGGAGCATAGTTCCGCGACCAAGATGCGTAATGGAGCTTAGGGCAGACCATTCTTTGAACAAACAAGGGCCTCAATGCGGTAGCTCATGAGCAATTTACAGCGGTGCATCGTGGTTGACAAGGCAGCAACAATTTTCAGGGAGCTAAGCTCCGGCTTTAGGAAGGAGATACCACTATACGCTACGCCCAAAATTACCGCGAAAGTCGGCGGGGCCGTCTCACCCCCAAGAGCTCCATGCCACCCCGCTTTAGCGTAGGCCCGCGGCCTATATGCCCGCCGAAGCGACGAGCAACTCTGTTGTCTTTGGCCGGGGGGATTGATCCAACGTTCAGCTCCGGAGCCGGAGAGAAGCCACAATAATGGTGGTAGTCATTCTATTGCAGGAGAATCGGGGGAGGACCTCGTCTGTAACTCCCAAATGTTGATTCTTGCTTTCGAATGACATTCCCCATGCCGGTAAACATTATTAGGGCGAGACGCCATGGCGTCAGTACAAGACCGCCAATTAGTCACGTTCATAGTCTCTGAGATGCGCAGTGAAAGCGAAATCCCCGCGCCAGGTAAATGCTTAAAGGAATCGCCGTATGTTAGTAGAGACGACCGGCCCAACAAGAAGACCCAGCACGTAGTTGGCCAAAGTTAAAAGCATTCGCAGGGAGCCAGGAGCTGGGGACTTTGGGGCAAGATGCAAATTTTCAGCCGCTGAAAGGCCGGCGACGTAATCTTGTTAACCCTTCGCCAGCCCTCCGGCCAGCCACTGCTTTCATTTCACACAGCCAAGACGCCCCGCTTCTCAAGTTGCCTCACTACATTTGCGCACATCTCAGTTGCTTCCGCCACGCCCGCCACCCCCTGCGCCACCGATCTCCCTGCCGCCCCGCCAACAAATAGGAATTGCCTCCGATGGTCTCTCCACCGGAATTGTTGGGGCTTCCCATGGCGAAGGGAGATAGTCTCAACTCGATTGCCGGACATGGATCTCATCTTCCTCATGGAAACATGGGAGCATGCGGGACCTGTGGGATGCGACTTGCGGGGATACGGCGCTACTCAATCTTCAATGATTGCCGCGAGGAAAGGGGCATGGGGGTTGCACCGCTGCCTCTGCGAACAACCTTGGCACAATCAATCTCCTTGTTCAAGACGGACAAGCTGCTTAAATTTTGTGGGTGCGGTATTAAAAAGCTATGATGTGAGACCCCTCTTTGTGGCAGCCTGCTACTTTCCACATGCAGAAAGCAACTTCTATCACACCCACTTGGATGTGGATAGGTCGGACCCCTATGTCGATCTATATGATGACATCCCCGGAAGATAAGCGGTTAAAGGCGGTGTCATACTCCTTGGAACTTCAATCGCAGCACCGGGTAGAACAACCCATGAGATTTGATCCCTTGATTTAATGATATATTGCGGTTGCATCCGTATGAAGGGGCCACGGACATCGGATGACAATCAGTCCGCCGCACTTTATAGTCGTGATTTGCTTTGCTCTGGTATCTTTGACCCGTAATCAGAATGGACTAGCATTAATGGCCTTCCACTGCAAGAGCACTTGTAGGCGTGAAAACCGGGCTTGATCTAGTGTAGTGGACTATGTCTTTGGTGCACGAGCGGGATATGCATGTCGTCAAGCACTTTCAGTGGGAGCGACTAATAGGGATGAAAAGATCGGCTTCGGACCACTTTACCCTTTTGTTTTACTTGAAGTTGGCTTGGCGGGTTGTGCGGACCCCGGTTACAACTCCTTACATGCCTCAAATGCGTTGGATTATGTCACGTGGGGCTTATGCTTAGATGCTTATAGATGACCGGTAGAAATTTTACAATATCCTACACTAGAGCAAATCACAGCCGGTACCGATGTGCTTAGGACTAGCAGAGGTGCTTTTGGGATAAGCCGCCCGACGGACCTCCAAGAATAAAACCTTCCCACGTAATCAATGGTTTGATGCGGCACGCAAGGAACACAAGCCCGCTAGCTCCACCAAGTCACGCAGACCTTTGCTTTACGCCCACATGTACGACAAGACCACCGCAGATCTTCCTTAAAGCTAAGAAAGCCGGGTACATTGCGGTAAGCATCAAAGGGAAATGTTTTACCTCCCCGAACGTCATCCCGGGACCTTCTAGCGAAGTGTTCTTAGAAAGCCGATTACACCCTTACGTAGTGGAATATCACTCCCGAGCAAAGGAGACAATACTAACTAAATTTATAATGACCCTCGGGGTGCACATGCGGCATTACCCTTGCAAGAAGGCCCGCTTTGGCTGGAAATTACAGATTCGGGACGTGGAACAAGGCTTGCGCAGTCTTGCCAATGGGAAAGCCCCGGACTTGGATGGTATGCGGCCCGTAATTGCTTAAGTGGGCGGGGCCGTCCATAATACCGGTCTTGTGCCTTGTTCAACAAGGCATTACAGGGAAAGGTTTCCCCGCAGTGGGACCAATGGCGTAGTCGTTCCCATATATAAGGCGGTGACCCACAAAGCCACCAATTACCGAACAATCATGGTAAAGGTTAGAGTTGATAAAGATCGTTTGAGGTCCGAGGGAGCTAAACATCTTGATTTGTGGACACATGGAGGGCTTTATCCCAAGGATCCAATTACTGGTAAGCTCCCAGATTTCAATTCTATCACTAGTTTGGTTAAATTTGTGTGTGGGGGGAGAAATGGCATGTTGGCATACTGTGAGAACATGGAAAAATATATACAACAGCTTTGTAGCATAATTGGATCTTGTACACAGGAAATTGAGTCAATGAGATATGAGTTAAAACAGTCATCAATGGAAAAATGTTCATTGATAAAAAATATCGAATATTTGAAGAAAACTTTGGCACAAATGCAGAATGAAGATATATTGAAGGATTTTGTAATTAAACAAGGAGAGAAGGAGAGGTGCCATTTTGAGAAAGCTCTGATACAGGCAAACTACTCAGTAAAATGCCTAGAAGCTCGTTTAAATAGAATGAAGAAAACTTCGATGGGACTATGTGAGAGAAAAAAAAAATGTAGAACTGATGGAGACATTAGCACCTGGTTAGCAAGAAGGAGAATATATGCAATTAATCAAGTGTTGAACACTAAAAGAGAGAAAGGAATTGTAAGAAAAAACATGGGAAAACTTATACTTAACATGGCTTCACAAGATGAGATTCTCGCTTTATTAAACAAGCCATGCAATATAGGGTTGAAGAGAGAGATATTAGACATGGTAATAAGGGAAATATATTCAAACATGGATGCAGATGAAGCTCAGACCACCTGTGACACTATTGGTTTAAGTAGACAAGGATACAGAAGCCTATTCCAACCCTTTCAAGCTGCATTAAAATCATTAGTACTAAGGTAATCATTCCACGTCCATACACAGTTGAGAACATCAGAAGAAAGAGGAACACGAGAGTTGAAGAGGTTCTTGGGGCCATGCACTCGATTGAATGTAGAGCCCCATGCATTTCAAAGAAAACGGATGGCACCGAATGTGATGTGATCGGTCTCAATGAGAAAAATAACATTTGGTTTGATTTAGAAACTATTTTAAAACTCATGGTTGTCTTTTACAATGTTGAATCTTCGAAGGTGGAGCAATTAGATGTATGCCTTAAGCTTGACGAGATGGAGCTAACTAGCAAGGCAAAGTATGAAAGAGTCTCGTGGTTCTCATGAACTATGCTATGGGACCAAATTATGAAGCACAATTGCACTTGCCTAAGGAAAAAGGAGAAAAGGATTTTTATTCAGTTCAATCTGAGGAGCATACTTGGTGGTTAGGCATGTTCTAGGTGTAAAAGGAGAACTTCTCATTCTTGAAATGGGTATTTGATCAAACTGATATCCCAAGAATTATTAGTATGTATGAATCGGGCGAGTCATTGCATGTGGATGGTCATGGATTCTTTAGGGTGAGGTTTCACTTGGCTGCAGATTTAAAAACAGAAAAAGTGATGTACAATGTAAGTAATATAGGTGCTCAAACTTGTAGTAATTTTATATTCTGTATGCATAAGTTAAAAGAAAATAAAAAGGAAAAGATTACTAGTACTATGTAGGACGCGCCTCTCGATAGGCATCTTAAGGACAAAACCTTTGAGCCTAGCTTGCCAATTCCATTATGCAGGGTTCATGTTTGCACTTTGCATGCGATGGTCAGAATAGTGGAGAAAATGATACAACATAGCTGTATGTTTGTATGGACTATATTGAGAAGTGCTATTGGAAGCTGGGCTTCAGGGTTGTCATGTGAAGCTTGAGAAGGATTTGAAAAAATCAAAAAAGAGCTCTGTACCAGCCAAGGTGTCATTGGGCGGTGATAAGGCCAGATACTTCTTAAGAAATGTAGATCCAAAGAGAAAGGGAGTATTTGGTTTTGGTAAAAGGCTAGTTGAGGCGGAAAGGGATAGGACAGATAGAGCCAATGCGACTGTGAGAAAACTAGATGCATGGAATGCATTTTCAGATCTGAACGTGTTGTTGCAAAAACCTACCTTCACCCATGATGATAAGTTGCAATTCAAAGAGCTCGTAACGAAGTTTATGGATGCTTATATCAAGGTGTGAGGTGAAAGCGAGGTGACTCACTATGTTCATCTTTTATATGCTCCTACCGCTAAGGAAAGGCAAAGACAATGAAGAAATAAGCGGGTGAGGATTGAAAAAAAATATGTCATCACATATTAAATTTGTAAGTACAATTGCTATGTTCTTCATTTCATTTCATTATCTAATATGCAGTTTGTCTCATTGCTCACGAAATGTTCAGATAAAAGATGAAAAGAACTGACATTTATTTAATGATTGTATGCTATGGTTTTAGTTGAATATATGAGTTCAAAACCATATTAGTTGCCATGTGTGTGCAGATTTGGATAAAATTAGTACATATCTTTATCTTTATTATATTGATTTTGCCATCCTATAGGCAATTCAAGGTCAACAAATCTAGCGCAAGGTAATGCTTTGAGCTGTGTGATTTGCATAAGCAGGTCAGCCAGATATCCATGTTGGTTTATGTATTGATTTTTTGCTAGGTTTCACTTTGTCATCTGCTTATTTTCTGCATACAGAATATCCAACTGTAAGAATCTGAAAGATTTTCTTATCCAAACTTAAGAAGAACCTATTTAGCACTTAGACCCAATTCAGTAAGTCCTTGCAATATATAGTGTATGGCCCTGCTCAAATGATAGCAGTCATTTAATGATTATATTCTATGTTATAAGTTGAATATATAATGCAAGACTCGTTTGAACATTTTCATGTTGCCAAGTTTGAACATTGGCAAAGACCTTTATCATTGGCTTTGCCTTCCTCGTTTGTGCTCCTCCATCAAGTTGCTGCTACACTGTTGCTTGTGGTTTGGCTGTAATAGGTAGTATCTCAGAATGCAAGACCTTTGATGAAATGAAATGACTGAGCATGATGTTATTTCATAGACTGCTATCACTACAGCATATGCCTCAAAGCTCAAAGATTGTGGCAACATGTTAAAGACTAAATTCATACCTATAAAGTTTCTGCATCCCATGTAATTCTGAAGCTTCAATAGCACTGCCCATGGGAATCTAGTTTTTACTAAGGAATAAGTAGATACTTGTGCGGTGTATTGTTCACAAGATACACGTAGTAAATAATGTGTCGCTCATGTTCCTCATTTTTTTTGTTCTTGCAGGAGCAGATTTGAATGATACATTAATGGATTGCATGCAAACTTCATGAATGCTCTGCCTGTCAAAGATGTCCTTACTTGTAATGATCTTGGAGGTGCTATAATAGAAGGTGTAGACACCATGCGCTGTTGTTCTAGATCTCACACAAAAGCAGGTAAATGCATCTACGATAGTTTAACTTTGACATAGACTAAGGTTATCCGTAACAAATTATGCTTTAATCACAGGCATGATGTGACAATGCAAGTGGAGTTAAGCTTATCCTTGGTATGAGTACTCGTGGTGAAATGCTTATGGCACTTCATCAGCTCCCATTCTCAGTGCTCCTCCTGAGGAATTGCTAGCTAAAGATGGATTTTGTGATAAAAGTACAGGATTGTGTGAATCAACTGATTTCTGAATATTAATAAGCGAGCTCAATAGTCCTTCATATTACAGGATTTATAGTGCAATTATAGCACATCAATCAGGTATGCGAGGACAACAATTAAGGACTATTGTTCTTCTCTAGAATTGTTGTGTTCTCCATGTGTACACGAATAAACAGCAGCACATAAAATCATGTGGGAAAAAATTTCTTGTCCGACAAACAACAACACAGACTATTCATAGGACACAAGGAGTGACATTAAACCAACTAATAATCTATCCAAGTGGCATGTCAATGTACGAAATGATCTATATAGCACTATCCCGAGTTAATTCTAGACATCAACTATACATCCTCGTAATAGTGTTAATTACTGCAGACTTTAGATACATTCTACTTAATGTATCTTATATCATAGTAACTATTCTATCACAACAAATCAGAATACATTCATAATAATCATTCTTTAGACCTATAGCACAAAAAACTTGCATTCAGCTCTATCTCCTTGCTCTGCTATGCTTGCCTTCTTCCTTTGTTGCACAATTAGCACATGCCTTCAGTACAACATATTTTCGATCATTCGGTCTGAATTTTATCTCGCATAGAAGCAAAAAATTTCAGAGCCTGCTTGTTTTTCCTACTTTTTGCATACCCAAATACAACAGCGCTCCAAGGCACCACAGTGGGAAGTAACATTCTATCAACAATGGAGCATGCACCATGCTTTCAGATTTAGCATACATATCCACCAGAGTATTTGCAACAGAAACATTCAGCTCATATCCACCTTTTGCAAGTTGTGAATGGATAGCCATATCCTAGACCTGCTATTTTCACAACTTCTGAAACCTGCTTCACCTTATATTCTGGAGTAACACTGGCACATGCCTTCAGTTACTACACCTGTACATTCAGAAGTACTAACAACCTCTTACCCAACCTACATCTCTAAGGAAGCAACTGAAAGCTTGCTAAAAACTGATCTGTACCAGCACCCTGTCCACAATATAACAGGCCCTACACAAACCTAAATGATTAACATAGCGACCATAGAACTTTCTACAATTTATATGTAGCCACTTACACAGCAAGCACAAAGAAGACAGTGCATGTGACAAAGAACTCAAACTGTTTTAACCTTTCTATCGCCTTTCAACTAGCCTGCAACTTCAAATACACCAGGCAATTAAATTGTCAAATACATAGCAGACCCTGTCACCTGCCATGAGGAAATACTTAGCGCCCAGAAATGGGAACAATACTGCATCATGGCATTCTTTGGGAATTGGACCCTAATGCCACTATGAGAACCCCTTTTTTTTTTCATTCACAAATACATCAATCACTAAATTCAGTCCTCAAAGTACGAGGAGACATACAATCCTGTCATGTTATTGTGTATTCCCTTCTATATCTTACCTTCTTGTCATCCAGTAGAAACTGGAATTCAGAAAATCCAGTGAGGGACTCTAGTACCTTCTGCATTCTAATAATGTCCATCCCGCTTCAACGTTCAAGGTTTGAGACTGAGATTTCCCCATCTGCACTACTAATTCAATAGAAGCAGCCCTCACACAATGCTCCTCCACTGCTTTCCAACACCGTCGCCCATTTTCTTTTTGCTTTTTCTTTCTTTGAACGAAAAAATTGCAGTATAAAGTTTGTTTTGGTAACCTGTACCTGAAATCAGTAGATCACATGCAACTGAAGCAAAAAGAGAAAAATACAGATCACTAAATCACGCGCAACAGTAGGAAAAAGAGAAAAATACTTACCTGAATGTAAAACTACTCGAGTCCACCTCATGTACAGTTTCTTGCCCACCAGTCTCATGGATCCTTTTTCTCCATTCTCCATAGAATATTTGCTCGAGGGAACTTTCACTAACACCTTGAAAGGTATACGTCTGTGGTGCAATTTTTAATGTTTGCACATTCTTGAACAAGGAAAATATACTTATTGGAATGAAGGCTTTTGCACCACCTCGAATCCCGCCTCTTTCAGTCAATAACCTGCCTACTTCTCTTGCTAAAAAGTATCAAAATGTCGTAAGAATATGCCTATCACTCATACCTTTAGAAATCTGCGATAGTGCAGGAAAGTTTGTTAGTGCCAAATTTCCCGACTTCCTCTTTCTTTTTGTGTAGTGATACCTATTTCCATGTGCATCCCAAGGTGCTTAAAAGAAAAACCCAAGCCTCTAAAGGTCAAAATTGTTAACTACAATGAACTGACATATGCAAGATAGAAGGAAAAACGGGAAGGATATCCATACTGAGAAAGAAACAATGTCTTGCATTCACTTGCATTGTTTCATGTATCCCAGAATTTTCCTGGAAAGAAACCAATGATATTATTAATGAAATGAGCAATAGTATTATTAATGAACACCATCATTCTATGAAACACAGCTTTACTCTATGAAACCAACTTCATTTTCTATAGCTTAATTTCGTATTGCCCAGTCTACCTTGGGAGTGTAATATGACTCGAAAGCAAAACCAGCGAGTAAAACAGCAAGGTCGATATCGAAAGGAACCATTTCCTTCTTTTCGTTACTACTCTCTTTTACCGAATTATTTTGGGATCTAAGGCCATCTCCAGCAGTGAAATAAACGGTAACACTTCTCTGGCAAATTTTATGACCATAGCATAAGCGATATCCATACTTGAACCTGTTTGCCGCACAAATGAAGTTATCTTTGGCTTCCAATCTCCTGCTTAAATTCAAAATTGGATTAGGCAGCTTAGAGGCAGCATGATTTTTTATTTCAAGACAAAAATCGAAAGAGCAAAATATAGAAGCGTCGAAGATGAAGTTCATATTACGCCACGCGGCAGTTTTCAGATGATACAAAAAACATGGCAATTTATGCCTGGTTTGGTTTTGCAATACCTGGTTGGTTTTTTTCTCCCTTCTTTTTTGGGTGATATAAATTAGGACAATGCGAGTTTAATTATTGCAAGTACTGCATTTTTGTCATCCATTCAAAGACAGAAGAAAGAAAGACGCTAAAATATGCTCTTATTGAAACTTGCCTTTTATTTCTTAAAGTTTAGCTTAAAGTAACACTTTTTGGCAGATGAAAAAATTGAATCCGAGAAATTTCAGTGATTGTTTCATTTGGGTCTATGACCAAAAGCTGCATCAAAAATTGCATTGTGGAGATTTGATTGTACCAAATATAAAAGACAGAAGTCTGGAATTTGGTAATATGCTCTGTTCTGCTGTTCTTCGACGTTTGATATATTTTGTGCAAATGTGTAATCAAATGCAGCAAATGAAACTGGATGGATTACGCATCATCATGCTCTTGAAATCTGAGAACCCAATTTTACCATCTCCGTCCAAGTCCACATTCTGCACAATTCTTCTGCAATCCCGAATTTTAGCACCTTCTAAAACGCCCAGATTTTCCAAAACAGACTGCAATTCCTCTGCACTGATAAACCCATCGTTGTTTTTATCAAATACTCTGAAAGCGTCCAATAATTCCTCTTCAGTCTCTGCATCGCTCTGCTCCGAAGAAAAGAACACGTTCAAAAATTCCTCAAAATTAATGCATTCATCTCCGTTATCATCTACCGAATCCATCATTTTAGTGAGTTCTTCGTCAGAAGGGCGAGATCCAGTTTTGGAAATAAGGAGGCGGAGGTCGTTTTTACAGATTAGACCATCGGCGTTCTTATCAAAAGCTGTAAAAATCTTGCGCAATTCGAGCTGGAAAGACGAAGATTTTGCCATGGACTCGATTCCGACGATTTGCGATCCAAAAAAATGCTGGGATTGATTGGATGCTTGTGTTTTGTGGATATATATTTGGTAGAGGAACGCGGAGAATAGTTAAAAAACAAATTACAGGGACGCGCCTAGAATACCATACTTCCTTCAAACTTCTTAAAGCAGCTTTCGTGGAGGTTTCTGAAGACGACCCCTTACTTTAGTGAACTCCAAGACCTGGGAATTCGAATAAAACAAGGTGTTGACCCAGTCATCATCAGTAAAACAAGATGCCAATAAAATTAGAAAAAACTACCAAAATAAATGCCTTTTATCAGTTCCAAAATTATCAAAATACCCCTCGCTCAAATAAACACACTGGATAAAATAAACATACAAACAAATTACCAATTTGCCCCTACACGCCAAACTTAATTACCAAAATACCCCCTTCATACCAAACTTAACTAAAATGCCCTTACATACTTATTCTACTCAATCTATACTAAATGCCTCAAGAATAGAAGTTTAAATTCAACAAAGAAATTACAAAATTCACTACCATCACCAAATTGGAGCCCTACAACTGCATGCATTGTGTCTCTTCCATTACACCTTCCATAAAGATATTCCTCTTCTCTGCATCTTCTCCTGTGCGCATGTGTTTAGGTTTTGGACGTCCAAGATGTCTGCGTGTGGCTGGTGGTAACACGCCTCCAATAGCATCATCGTGCGCTAAAACCACAGAAACACTGGCTCCTTGTAAGTGTCACAACAAGGCTGTGTAGCGGTATTTTGGTAATTAAATTTGATGTATAAGGCATTTTGGTAATTAAATTTGGTGTAGATTGATCAAAATTGGTATGTAATACCATTTTGGTAATTAAGTTTGGTGTGTAGGGGTATTTTAGTAATTAAGTTTGGTGTCTAGGGGCAAATTGGTGATTTATTTGTATATTTATTTGAGTCAGAGGCATTTTGGTAAGGGAAAACTACCAAAATACCCCTATGAGTTTGTGTAATTACCAAAATGCTCTTACAAGTTTCAAAATTATCAAAATGCCCCTACACACCTACTATACACAAGGGCATTTTGGTAATTTTAAAACTCATAAGGGTATTTTTGTAATTACACAAACTCATTGGTAATTACATAAACTCATAGGGGCATTTTGGTAGTTTTCCCTTATATTGCTACTACTAATTCTTATCCTATATTATATTCTTCGTAGGCTCGTCTATTCCTTCGCCTAGATCTATAGCTCGTGTGTAGGGGCATTTTGGTAATTTTAAAACTCATAAGGGTATTTTGGTAATTACACAAACTCATAGGGGTATTTTGGTAGTTTTCTTTAGTAATTTTGAAACTCATAAGGGCATTTTGGTAATTACATAAACTCATAGGGGCATTTTGGTAATTTTCCCTTATATTGCTACTACTAATTCTTATCCTATATAATATTCTTTGTACACTTGTCTATCCCTTCGCCTAGATCTATAGCTCCGATCGTGCCACTTGACAAAGAGTTAAACGTGCCACGTGAATGACCAGAGGCCATTGAAAGTAAAAAAAAAAAAGGGGTTGAAAAGTCATGGTTTCTTTTGCCATCCGGGAAAAATAGAAAGGCGTTGGAGGCCCTAAAGTATTTTTGCCCCCAATTCAAAAAAAAACAATATATTAGGGTTTTGTGAAAACAAAACTCGAGTACTCCCCACAGGCAAGAGATCCTACTGCCTCTACAGCTCAGAGTTGGCTTTTGGGTTGTGATCCAGGTAATTAAATTAAAGGAAGAAAGCATATGTTTCTACTTTGTTTTGCAACAGAAAGACTAGGTTTTGTCATACTGGGCATCATAGCATTGTTTACTTTGGAATAGGAGCACATCGGTGCAAGTAGGATTATGTGTTATATGTTATTTGAAGAAACCGCCCAAGGAGCATTCCCAATGTTGCATATTTAGAATTATCTTTATAGAACATTTATGGACATATCCAGCATGGGTGCAAAAAAGCTTGAAGCAGCAATATGTATCCCCGCTCCACTTCCAATTGGCATTTTCGAGCATTTAAAATGCTTGGATTTGGGAAATGCATTGCTTCTCTTTTCCGTTCGAGTAATCTTCTGCAGTTATCATGCTCAGGCTCGATTTCCTTCTGTGCCATACCGAAATGAGAATGACAGTCCAGATGACCAAGGACTTATATGGAAATCTTATGTTATGAGTTATCGACTTGCATAGTGATTGCGAGATTGTTCATAGAGTATTTGAGATAATTCCAATTAGAAATGCGTGTGAAGTGCCATGACTGTTAAATGCAAGTTTTTCCTTGGAAATGCTTTAATTGGTATGTAGCAAATCTTGAAACTGTCAAACAGACTGCTGACATTTTTACTAAAGCTCTTGCAGAAAACAAATTCAACCAGTTCAAAACGGATCTTAATGTCATCAACTAATAAGCTGAAGGAGGAGTGTTAATTTTATTGGTAAGCTTATAGTTGATGAGAACTGTGTAACTAAGGTGCAGGTGTTGCTGGTTGTACCTAGATTCCAACTATTTTCAAGAATAAATCTAGCTGAGATACAAGGTACTGTAAAATTGTTGAAGATGGAGGTGTTAACTTAGGGGCATGAACTCTTGCTCAAGTTGCAACACATGTTCAAGATTGATCTTCACAAGATACCTATTTACATGTTAAATATTATTTGTCTATTGTTGTCTTGGGTAATGGTTGAAAAAACTAATTTTAGCGTCTGAGCATGTGGGATATTAAGCCTGGACGAATGTCTAAGGTTAGCAGTTGAATTTCGAGCCGATCCCTTCCTAAACCGTCGGAGAAGAAGTATACAAGATCGAAGCAGAGAAAGAATGACTCATTCGGAAGCAAAGGATTGAACTGGGTGTCCTCTTGGAGCTCGAAAGCAAGAGTCAACCATGTTACAGTATTATAGTCAATACCGTAGCTACAGTGAAATGCTACAGTGTTGATCGAGAATAGTTCAATGGTTAAATAACTATTTCCATAGATAAAGAGGTTATTTGATATTTGGAGATTCAAGGGTTTGAATTGATAAACTAAACTTGGGATAAGTGACCATATCTTGGCTCCCAAGGTTGAAGATTCTGTTTGAAAATAATTCTAGTGAATCCAAGCCATTGTCTCTCAAGTTGTTGACTTGTTGTGCTAGGCATAAATTGCAAGGTTGCAAGTTCTAGTTTGAAAATCTAACATTAAGAGTGTAAAGGAAATGGTTGTTTGAATCAGTGTTGTCAGACATTTAGTACAGTATGGGTAAGATACGTACCTAACATATTAATATCGTACGCATATTTAAAAAGTACTTTAAATACATTTTTTGGAATTATAAAATACTTCTTAAATACGTAAAATACGTATTTTACGTACAGTACGTTAAGTACTTCCTCTAATTTTTTAGAACTATTATTTCTTGCATTGCAGTTGAAATAGTTGCAACAACAACTAGTATGAAGAACTTCAAGTTTTAAATAATGAACCAGAATATATGATTCTAGAAAATTAAGTATTTCTCAAACTTTTTTTTTGTTGAAGGCAAGATATTTTATTAATAATAAATATGGTTTACAAACCTTATTTATAAGCCCCTCAAAAGGCTAGATAGGAAATATTTGCACCACACCCAAGAGGGGATGAAGGTGAAGAACTATCTAACTATATACTCAAATAACAGAAACTCTACATCTTCTGTGTTGCTGCTAGTACTACGGCAGACCTACCTCTGTAAGCTCCTGCTTTTTCCTTCCAACAGCACATACTAAAGGAGTATCCATTATTTTTTCCTCCCATTAGTAGCACTTCAATCTACCTTACCACTTGGGCGTCCAAATCAATAACCAGAGATAAGAATCTGAGGCTGGTGCAGTCATAACCAGATCAAACAAGGGACTATTCAAGGCCTAAGCCCTTGCTATGCATATGAGGGGCTCCGAGAGAGCAAACTTCATCCCATGCGTTAACTTGGCTTGCACTATCATCCTTCATCGTGGTACTATAAGAGCCACTGCACTATCTTCCCACTATGTCGAACATCCAAGCCTGCCAAATAGGGTGGTCTACTCACTCCCTGTAAACATCCTCATTTGCTAGCATAGGTTAAACCTTTCTAGTGCTCCAACTGTACCCGGTCTCCCGCCCAAGGTTCATTTGGAAACTCATCCAATCTGTCCATTCTTTCACCAGTCTGCATCATCTGATCTTCCCCCACTGGGACAGGGGATGGCTACCAACAAAGGAATATCATAGCCCTTATGCATTTTCAAGTGCAATAGGCTAATGTAGCGACATCCCTCAGGAATACATAAGAATCTAGGTGGTTCCCTAGCTGTCTACGGGCTCAAAAACAATATCAGAGCACACAACACAGAAGCTCTAGTATACTCTGTTAAGCACCGGGACTGAAAAATCGAGCTTTAAAACTGTTTATGATCCCTAGCATTAGCGAAACAGAACAGACACCATAAGCCATGAACTGCCTGTGCTACTGCTAGTGAGTATGGTTTGAAGGCAGTGTTGATTTCTCAAACTTTTCAATCCAAATTATGTCTATTTAAGAGTTATATATTCTAGTTTGCAATCTACACCCACAGACAAATAAATTTAAGTAATTGTTGCTCATTTGTTGCATCCGAAGCTATTAACTACCGCTGACCTCTGTATTTCTTTCCTGGCATGAATGCAAGCTATTGAAGTATTAAGGAGAAGGTCTGCCTCTTGCCATGACAAAACAAGGAGAAAGATGGGTCTGCATCTCCATCTCCATTCCGATTCGGCGGCTAGGGTAAGAAGAAAGAGAGGGAAAACACAGAGGGTTTGGGTTTTTATTTGCAAGAAAATTGTTTTTTCTTTTCTTTTTTTTTTTTAAACTACAATTCCATAATTTCCCTAATGTCTAAAGTCTCCTAATGCATTTAATTAAGCACATACAAAATAAAAAATAACAGGCTCCATCTAGCACATTTAGCCTCAAGACTGGTTGAAATACAATGGCATGTACCGCATATCATGGTTAAAGGTTAAAAGAATTATCTGTGCCATTCCAATATGATAAATGAAGTGGTCCAAATAAAACTAATGTTCCTTTCTATATTATAGCCTTGTAGGCTCTTTCCTCATGATATCATTAAAGAGACATGAGCGAAGCTATATGAGATTTAGACATATAAGCAGGACTTGCATATTCTCCTACATGTTTTCTCTTGATGAAAATGTAAAACAGAGCACCAAGCAGTTACAATACTTCGTACAATTAGTACATGATGCAAGTTCGGATTAGATGTACATGATACATGTCCAACTTAGAGTATTTTCTGCCCGTAAGTTCAAAGCCAATTGTGCAAATTCAGAGCACTTTCTGCAAATTCAGATATATCATATTCAGCACGTCTGCAAATTTCAGAATTAATTTAGAAATATATTATGGTTGTCCTACTTCTATTAGCAATTTGAGTAGAGCCACAACCATGTCAAGTTGTCCCAGCAAAAATCACAGCCTCCTCACAAAAAAAGGCAGCTATAGAACAATATCCAGATTCAACATCTAGCAGCTTGGTAAAGCAGGTTTCAAAATCCATCAACAATAAACCTTTACTTTGCCAGTTAAGCTAAATAATGGGATCATTGCTGTAGGAATAGTAACTATGTAAAGTAAAATCTTAGCAACTTAATCGAGATCCAAACCATGATCTCATTAATGAATTGATGTAAAGTTATTGTATAATGATATACTTGACCTGCTAGTTGAACCTGCTATTGGATCAGAAAATTTGTTGTGCTGAGTAAATATCACAACCTCCTCACAATAAACCTCAATAAGGTTTGTGCAAGTAACAATGCTCGAAGGGTGTTCATGCATTTTTCATTCATGAAGCAATTTATATGCTTGCTCAATGTCCTCTTTAATAAAACCATCAATTAACACAGTTCTATATAATAGAAAAATATGCAAAGCTTCTATGAACTCTAAAGATTTATCTTCTTCATATGATTACAACCATTTTCACTGGCCTGACTTGGGAACCTTATCTATAACCATTTTCATTGATCTGACTTGGGAACCTTGTGTGCCTAATGCATTGCAAGTTCGGGCTTAAAAATATTGCAATTACCTTGTTGTTGCATGATTCAATAAAGGTCGATGGCCAAGAAATCCCATCTGGAACTTAACAGGAGGAAAAGGATTCCAAACTCAAGCTATAAAGAAGGAGGGAGAGCGTTGGCATCAAAACCTGTAATCCTAATGTCTATTCATTTAGACCCTGGCATACAAAGGCAGCATTAGCAAAAAAATAAGCAAGACTGAATGCAATATGAGATGCATGTTACAATGAGAGAGCAACCTAATAGAAGACTTTACTGTTTCTACTATTTTGCATTTCGTAAGAGATGCAGGAGTAGAGGAAAAGCTTCAATATGGGTCTGTTGGCTCACTGGGTAATTTCAAATAAAATGGTTGATTTGAGTATTTGCATATTCTAGAAGGCAAATGATAAGACCAGCATACCTTGCACTCTAATTAAGACATGCTTGAAGGAAACTACAGGCCCCATATTTGTTACATCTTGTGTAACCTATCAGTTGCGATGATTGTTGCATATGGTCTATTATATTAAAGAATTGTCCGTCAAGAACTAAATGGTAAATCTAACAGCAACACCATAAGTATAGGGGTAGCAGAGAGCCTCAACAAAAGAGAGAAATGCACAGATGAGGTGGCATAATACCAAATAGAAAAGAATGCAATAGAAGGAACTTACTTATTTTGTGAATGTCGTTATAGTTTGATACTCATTCAAGTGGTTCTGTTTTAAACTTTGAGTCGGATATGTATAAGAAATGAATGCAAGAATTCAAATTGCTTGCCTAGAGTCCATACAAAGTGTATAATTCCCATGCACAAATTGACCTGCAAAACAGTCAATATAAAATATTATTCTCAGTCCATTATCTGTTGGATTTCACTATATTAGTTGCAGAACAATAACGTGTGATGAATCATCAGGGTAAATTAGTTGCAACAATCATGAATGGACAATGGAATAAATCCCTCATTCATGCTCATTTATGTAGATCAAAGCGGGACTTTAGTATCTTAGTTGCAAAGCAATTCATGTGTAATTCAAGATTTAGGAATTACAGAAATCCATGAACGGATATAGAATATAGATTATTTGCTTTCCTAAATCCAAAACACAAATTGATACTTTATCCTATATCTTCCCTAACTCCACCTAGCCAAAGCCATAATAAAATTCACAAAAATTATTTCTCCCACACGCAACAGTAACAAAAACAGAAAAATACTTACCTGAATGTAAAACTACTCGAGTCTGCCTCACATACAGTTTCTTGCCCACCAGTCTCATGGATCCTTTTTCTCCATTCTCCATAAAATATTTGCTCGAGAGAACTTTCACTAACACCTTGAAAGGTATATGTATGTGGTGCAATTTTTAATGTCTGCACATTCTTGAACAAGGAAGCAAATATACTTATTGGAATGAAGGCTTTCGCGCCACCTCGAACCCCGCCTCTTTTAGTCAATAGCCTGCCTACTTCTCTTGCTAAAAAGCATCAAAATGCCGTAAGAATATGCCTATCACTCATGTATTTAGAAATCTACAATAGTGCAGGAGAATTTATTAGTGCCAAATTTTCCACCTTACTCTTTGTTTTTGTGTAGTGATACTTGTGGAACCAAACACCTTGATCCCAAAGAGAAGACAAAGAAATGTCAGGAAATAACAAATGGCCAATAGCATGAAGATGGACTTCCAATACGCTTGAGATACTTTGTGCTGAAACTCTATCCTTGAAGTCAGAAGTGTTGGAACATGTTGTTGTGATATTAACCCTATGTGGACGTTAGTCACATAGTCCAACATGTATAGTCAAAGGTCAAAAGTCACATGGGAGACTAGGTAGGTGGACATCACATGTTAAGACTAGTTAGGTAGTCACATCATAGTTAGGTAGGAAGTCCCTTATCATATATATGTAACATTAGCTCATGTTTTCATTTCTCTTTCTCTCTCTCTCCTCCTGATCCTCCAATAAGAAGAACACAAACGATTCATTTCAAGCTTTGGAAAAGTAGGGCTCTCTGCAATATCCTCTTTCATCATATGTTAAGGTCCATACGTATGCATGACAACAATCTCATCTACACTTCTACCGCCTTGTCCAATCACAAAACCAACCACCTGTGCTTTCCAATGAGCACTCAAATTATTGAGCTTTCTTTTTTTCAATTTATGATCCCCACGCTGTGCTGGCTTCACAGTCATCAAAGAACCCACTGAGATATTCAAATCTATCGATTGTCCATTATCATCTTTTCCATTCCTTAATGTAATTTGGGTACTGTCTGATTGCTTAGCAGCCATTCCCTGTGCAAATACATAAATAACACATTTCAACTGGAAACCATAAAATAAATAGCATATAGGGCCAAAGAAGTTACATAAAATTTGATTTCTCTTCAATCAACTAGCAGTTAAGATAAGAGGAATCTGTAAAACAGTATGCAAATGTTGTTATGGATTGCAATATGCTAAGTAAATCTTGAAAATCCATTGCACTACGTATAAACAATCATTTTCATTCCATGAATCAAATGATGTTAATTTAAGTCTAACCTTCTTTTCATAGGCGAATACCTTTAAAAAATGCGGCCAAAATCTTCTGAAAATCAGCATACAGGAGCATTTACTGCAACAAAACAGCAAGAGTACGGTGAAGTATTATGACGTCCAAATGGCTTATCACTGTAATATATAAATGATATGAATAATCACAATAATATCAAATGCAACCAGAGATAATTTTGGTGATGAAAGTAATAGGATGTCAGTTATGGTCTTTCTTTCAACAGCTGATAGCGTCAACTACTAAGACATGTATGTCATAACACAGGGATTGCCTATCAGGATTGAAATTGGTACAAGGAATGTGGCAAGCATCACCATGGTTTAGAAAAGACTTTCGAGGGAAAAAGATTTGCAAGGAATTTAGAGCCTTCAAATGTGGTGGTTTATCTGAAATGGAGATCAGTTTTAACTGAATGTTGCAGACAGGAGATGATGAATGCCAAATTAAAAAGGCTCTATTGTGTAAAGAAGATGAATCATTCGTACCTTCTTAGTAGACTCGATTGAGGTATCAGCCTCTTTAGAGCCGATTAGATGCACTGCAACCGTTAACCTAACCTGGAAATAAAAGAAGAGGGGAATTACAAATCAAAAAGAAAACCTAGCAATAATCCTAATTTGCATAGATGTCCACCAGGAGTTTGGTCATTTATCCCCTTCCGTTTTCATTTTCGCACAGTGTACAGTGTGCTATGCTATCATAGCTCTTTTTTTTTTCTTTTTTTTTTCTCCCAAAGAGGATGGGGCGGGAAAGAGAAATTTCCCCAATTAATGAGGCCGATAATTGTGGTGGTATCATCGAGATACCTCCCTATATTCGATGCCATTAATTCATTGCATTTATTGCAAGGGAGTTTGAGTGCTACGTATTACTGGAATTCAATGAATTACAAGGCTCTTCTCATTGATGGATTCAAGAAGCTGATGTGGAATTTTAAAGGTTTTTTATTAGGGTGAGATTCAACTACGGCATTTAGAACAAAACTTTTAATTACAAGCAAATAAAGTTTTGACACGTCTGAAAATTAAGAGGCTTGACATATTCCACTTTGCCTGGTCTTTATGTGCATATGCCAAGGTGTCATTATTTTAACTATTTTTTAACTGTCAGCCAATAATCCCTGTCCTTTAAAAAATAAAAATATAACCACCTATCTCTTATCGCCACGTAAAAGGAACGGTTAAAATCCTATTTCTATTTTTTTCTTCAAAAGGACATGCATGAGCGTGGAATCTCATGTGCAAACACTCTATTTTAATATGGAGACTTTTAGTGCCACGTCAATAAAATACGCCCACTCTAATGGAATCTCACCCTTAGGATATCATGAGACCCAAAAAAAACTCTAATAAAAGTCCATGACTAGTTAGAGTGCATACTATATGGGTCAATGGTATAGAGTAGGACATAGAGTCAATGATAGTATCAACTCTAGAGATAACATATAAACAAGAATTAAATCATATATTAGCATGGGTAGTAGAGTCTATACTACTGTATGAGTCAACAATAGCGTTAGACATAGGGTTAGACATAGAGTTAATAGTAGCATCAAACATAGAATCGCTAGTAGACTCAAGATTAGAAACAAATGATAGTGTCATAGAGTCAAAATTAGAGGTCGACGTAGGATCACACGTAACATCAATGATAAGGTCAGAGCTAGAGTCAGATGACATGTACGCTTGAACCTAATGCTAACACATTTGACTCATAGTGCATCAGCTATAACGTCAGTTATAGTGTTAGATTGATCTAATAGAGTCAGATATAGTGTCAGAATTTGCAGCAAAGAAATATTTAACCATAAGTGTTGCTATTAACTACAGAACAATGTTTTCACCTCAGATACCACCAAAAATATCCTTCTGACCTTATAATTGACTTTAATAGCCCTTTTCTCTTGTACTAGTGCATGTAGCTAAATCTGTCTTTAATAATATGCATGTGTATGTGGTTTCAGCATTGATAACTCCTCCTCAAAATTTTAAAGAGATCATTGCGCTAGTTTGAAACTTTACATGGGTAGCAATGAGACATGTATAGTTATTGTATGGAGCAAATGCTTCCGTCCCAAAAAAGATAGTGGCCTAGGTATGTTTCATCTCAGGCTTCATGGTAAAGTTCTCCTTTCCAAGTTCCTTTGATAGATTCTATTGGGCCATGTAAAATCATGTGGAATGCGCCTGCTTGTTCAGTCATTGGAGCACTCTATTGCTTTTGGCAAACATGCAGTTAAGCTTCAGTTACCATTGGCCATCTTCTACTCCGTCAAGCTGTTCCCTCATGCATCTCCATTTCTCAAAGTTTTGTTAAATGCCTGGCATATAATGAAGGCCTTGGTGGCCATTGACCCGCTTCATAGCATACAAACTTCTCCCCCCTCTTTTTGTCGCTTCCTCTTGACCGTCTCCCCCTTGCAGCCTCTCTGCACCCTAGAACATAGAAGAGAAGAGAAGAGAAGAGAAGAGAAGAGAAGAGAAGAGAATAGAATAGAATAGAATAGAATAGAATAGAATAGAATAGATTAGAATAGAATAGAATAGAATAGAATGATTTTTATCGTCTACGAAGACCAATCGGCATATGGAACCCAATGAAGGAGTGCAACAGACTTATTACTATCTGGATTAAATGACCCCCACCCCGAAGGGTTTTCAAGGGAAAAATTGTGGCAGTAATAAGAATGTTGTCAAACTGTACAAATATACATCGTCATGAAATATACATATATACATGTCAAGTGTGTTCGAGGACATAGCTATTCCCGCATATCCATGACCTCCTGAAGGTATGATCCTTGCATCCGTATGGAAGCTGTGCTATGTCATGTAGCGGCTGGCCAAGCCCGACCAGTATAGCGTGTTCAGATTTGATCATATGGTGGACAGCTTTGAAGAGTATGGCATTCATCCTCAATGGCTCTCACTTGGCAGCAATGAGTTTGCACGTTTTCATAGGCAAATGGGTATGGGTTCTTTCTTGACTTGTTCAAGTGCGCTAGCATCCAAAAGCTTGCTGAGGAAGCAAGCATCAAGGTATTGCCTCAAGCTACGAGGATCCTTTTTGCACTTATATGCACCTGTGCTCCTCCAAATTCCATCTGGACAGCCACTGAACTCTCTTTTCCCCTCCAGCAGGCCTTGTAGCGCTGCGGCTCCATTGCCAGGTATAAGCTAGGTTAGGGAGATGAGCATTGTCCATATTGACCACCTTCTGAAAGTAGACGATATGGCAATCAAGGGCTGTCCTCTGAAAAGGCAAGAAGCCTATCTCTTGCAACAGAATTTGATATGGGACAGTGGACTTCACCCCCAATGCCCGTGCTATGAAAACTTTCTGTACTTGCTTCAAGTCATTCTAGATAGTGAGGGATACCACTAGGCCCATACTTCGACCCCACATAAAAGAACAGGCTCCATAAGACTCTGAACAGATGCGACTGATGGGACCAATCATATAGCTTCGCTCTGTGACTGTTGTTCTGCATTATATATGGTGTCTTCCAACCCATTGTCACTCGTAGCCAGGTGGAAGTGTCCCAGTGCATAATGGAAGGAAACTCCACTTCCAAACATTTGTAGATGGTTGCTACTTCTACATTTTGCCCCCGTAACTCGAGAGGGCCCTCGTCTGATGTGCGGATGATATGAGGACCACTTTAGTCTTAGCCATGTTCATGCGCTTCTTAGTCGCCTGGGAGAATGTATCCAGGGCATCAGGATCGCACTGCATGTCCACCAGAGTGTAAGCTAGGAGATCCATATCATCAGCATCTATTAGCTGCCTGATGATCTGGTGCAGAAGGTGAGTGTCACCCCCATTGTTTGTAAGCCAGCTCTCCAACTGATCAATGTAAAGCCCAAATAGTATTGGAGAGAGGGAATCCCTGGCAGACCCTGATACCGCTATCAAATGGTTGGCTTGTTGTGCAACTGGCCTAGGCATATCTCGTATAACCTATACACTGCATTTTGCAGATCTATAGGAACCTTTAGCTGTCGCAATTTTGCCCATAGCTTTTCCCGAGGCACGGTGCCAAGGGCCTTGGCAAAGTCCACAAAGCAACTATACAGGTCATGATAGTAGTTCCTGCTATCTTCAACCAGAGTCTGTAGCGTGAAGATGTGATCAATGGTTGATCTGAATCCTATCTCCGGACATCTGCTGCCGCTGCCCAACCTGTCAACTACTGCTTGAGAATCCCGACTAGCAATTTTGCAAGCACGGGACTGACCATAATTGTTTCAGTACTTGGTTGGATTGGCTTGCAGATGAGAACAACTCTGCTAGTAGTCCACTACGGAGGGAAACCTTTCTATAATGCCATGTTGAACAAGGTGGTTAGTTCCGGTACTATGGAGGGCCCTGCCCACTTGAGAAAATCTGCTTGCATCCCATCCAAGTCTGGCGCTTTTCCATTGGCAAGATGCAGTAAGCCCTTGTCCATGTCTGCCTCCGTGATTTCTAGCACTGGCCCTTCTTGCGGGGTAATGCTGCTTGTGCACCCTGAGGCTGCTTGGGAGTGATGTCCCCTGTGGACTGTACTGGCTTTATGTCCCCTGCATTACGATGTACCTGGCTTTCTTAGCTTTAAGGAAGACATGGTACTGCCTGACCATGTATGGGCATAGAGTAGGGTCTGTGACCTGACGGAGCCAGCGTTTGTGTTTCTTGCACTCTGCATCAAATCACTAAGGTCCCCGAGGTCCATCGACGGCGGCTTCTCCCAAAGCACCTTTCCGCAATAGTCCCGAATACGCCAATCAGCTGGCCTGCCTATTGCTCTAATGTAGGTTACTACAAAATTCCTGCCAACTCATCTGTGAGCATCTAGGCATAAGCCTCTGCATTTCGTAATCCAATCACAGCTAAGACATATGAGGAGTCGCCGCAAAGGGGGTTCGAACAACCTGCCAAGCCAGTTGCAAGTAAGGTGGTAGGTGGTAAAGGTCGACCTCCTCATCCCTCTGGTTTTCCTGCCTGCAAGTGCTCTTGCGGGAGGACGGCCAATGTGGCAGTCCATTGCAAATTATCGGGTCAAAGATACCACAGAGCAAAAGCAACTGCCTACTGATTGCCATCTGATGTACGTGGTCAAGTTCTGTAGGGCACAGTTGCAACACATCGTCAATCAAGGGATCAAATCGCTTGGGTTGTTCTATCTCGATGCATGCATTGAAGTCTCCAAGGAGTATGATACTGCCCAATCTTGTGTTGGTTGTCGTATGTCATCGTATAGGTTGACATAGGGGTCCAGCCTATCCACATCCAAGTGGGTGTGATGGAAGTTGCTCTCTGCATGTGGGAAGTAGCAGGCTACATAGATCGACATAGGGGTCCACAAAAGAGGTGGGATGATGCTGGTGTTTCCATGCTTGAGGCGTGGTACTACAACGAACGACTTCTAAGTTGGCCAGCATTTCGTGAAAAATATCATCTGACTGTTCAGGACTCTCTTGTATGAAAAATTGTCGCAGATAACATTCCTCTTTTGTCTAATCATGAGGAGGAGCGATCTGGAAACTAATGGAGACACTTCACTGGGGTAAGGATTTAGTTCAGCATTGCTAGAGATCCCTCTGCTCTCCCCTTCCCCCATCTTCATATTGGGCATTGACGGTGCAAGAAGATCATTTATATCGCATGTAGGACTGCATTTGAGATAAGAATATCATTTCCAAATACTTAGTGCTTCTTTGGCATATTCTTCATCAATCAATCAGAGTAATGTAAAGGTCCACTCGTTTAGGCCACGAATAAGTCCACTCTGCTATGTATGCAAGTTGTTGCCCGAGACTATTGAATACTGTTTTATCTTGTGTGACAATGCTTATACCATATGGGCATGGATTCAGGCTCGCTTTTAGTCACATCTCAAGAGTCAACAGATTCTCCTTTGTTCAGGCCCTGGACGCTGGCCGAGACTTAAAAAACTAGCATTCCATATCGCACCATCGATGGCCTGCTTGGTGTCTATATTATTTGATAGTGATAAAGATGAGATATGGGCATCTTATCTCTGCTTCATCTGAGACTTTCTTTATAACTTTTTTGAGTATTTAATATAAGTTACATGCCCTTCAAAAACAAAGTTATCACTTGGGAAGGGACGAATTCATAGTATCAAAGAGTGACGAGGGAGTGTTTAAGAAACATATTTAGCAAAAGCTTCATATTTAATAACCTTCATGCAAAGACCAGGGCAGTGAATTACCAGAATGGTACGATAAACCATCCAACAACCATGTAGGGAATAGATATCAAGGATATGATGGTTATAAGAGGTGCTATAAGTTGTCTTCTTATATAGTTTCATATCCCCTTGATTAGACACCAAAAATTGTATTGACATGTCTGTTATTTTGGGTGAATCTTGAAATCATATTTTTTGGTTGCATTTAGAGTGATTGGAGTCTTTAGTTCCAAATACTAGTAGACATCAATCTGCTAGTTAATTTTGTTATGATATTGCACAAATTGCACCCTGTTATGATGGCCATGACATGACTTCATCATTGAAATTTTATCTCTCTTTTTCCTTCTATATAAGTGGACCTGGCTAATTGTAAATTTCTCCAAGGGGCAAAGTGTTGATCCTTCAAGGTGTTGCTCTTGTTTACAATTTATTCATAAGAGACAATATAGCATTGGAACTTATTATTGTTTAATGGGTCAAGAAAAATAGATCTAGTCAATGGTTCATACATTCTTGGAACTTAATTTCTTGACATGAGACTTGAAAAAGCTTAGGGACGCTTCACATGTAATACTAGACGTATTCACATGTTGATGTTTTTTGCCGGACGGCTCAACGTTCAAACCGTTGGACGTCAAACTGCTCCAGCAGTTCCTGATCGACCGCCTTCTTCAGCGTTTGGATGTCTTGACCTCCGTTTCCAGTCATTTTCGGTCTTCACCTGCAGCAGTAGGTAAAATCTTGAAGCAATCTTGAAGTTCGGTGGTGCAAAAACAGTGATAGAGTAGCAAAAACCGGTGATGGTGTAGCAATCTTGAAGTCCAGCATGTGAACGCCCCAAAATTCTTGCCGGAGACGTTCACGTTGGGGAGGCGCCGGAGACGTTACATGTGAGGCGTCCCTTATAGGAAGTTACCTTAAAGACGCCAAAAATATTGCATGTTAGCCGAGTTATTATAGAAAATATATTTCTGCGAAGGCCAAACAGATCATGGCCGTCCATCAAGGCTAACTATAGATCAAGGCCGCCCATTTGTGGTTAGAAGCGACAAAGTCTTGGTCCTCTTAGTTGTACTAGCCTAGTAGCCTCCAGAATTTTCTACTTAAATACATAAATACATTCCAGATGCACAAGGAAAACAAACAAGCATTTCTTTTTGCATCATTCACGGACTGAGGATATGGCGGAATCTAAGGTAGCCTTGGAGAGCGGGTGCTAAAGATTTTCCACGACTTTTGATGGAAATTGCGATGGGTTAATCTGTAAGGATGACCTCGGCCTCATAATGCTCAAAACCGGCTCACATTTGTGTCCGATGAAGAGCTCGCAAAAAATGATGAATTCGGTGGATAGCGATGGAGATGGGTGCATTAATTTTGAGGAATTTTTGAGCGTTTCGTTCTTGAACCGAGCTATGCAGAAGAAGGAAGAGGGAATTATTGGGCGCTTTTAGAGTATTTGATAAGAACAACGATGGGTTTATCGGTCAGAGGAATTGCGGTCTGTTTTTGAAAAAAGGCAGGTTTTAGAAGGTGCAAAAATTCGGGATTGCAGAAGAATTGTGCAGAATGTGGACTTGGACGGAGATGGTAAAATTGGGTTCTCAAATTTTAAGAGCATGATGCTGCGTAAACCCGAGAATTTCATCTGCTGCGCGTAAACCATAGTTTATAAAGTTAAATCATTTCTCGGCCTGCCTTCAGACTTGTGTCATACATCCAAATCTTAACAATGTACAGAGAAGTGTTTGGCACTTTATAATTTTCTGATAAGTAGATAGGCTAAAAAAAGACTGTAGTGGTCTTTGGAATGCCAAGCTTGTCAAAAAAACCAACTTCTATGGATAGTTGATGGTGTTGTTGATGAAAGTCTGACACCAATATAGGGATTGGCGTATGTTTTAGTAAGTATTCGATTGGTCTCGTCTTGTGGCAGAATTTTGATCGGTCATATCTCTCGCATCCGGTGTCAGATTTTCATGTGCTTGGGCTTGTTGGAAAGCTGGTTCAGAGATCTTTCTAACGGTGTATGGTACCTGCATGCTTGGCTTTGTTTCTGTGCTCAAATTGGCACTTTTCGGGCTGTGTGCTAGGGTTTTACGTATTGTGTCCAGTAGACACTTCAAAAGCGGACCAGTATCTCACATCCGGTGGTCAGATTTTCATGTGCTTGGGCTTGTTGGAAAGCTGGTTGAGAGCTTTCAAAGGTGTATGATACCTGCATGCTTGTCTTTGTTTCAGTGCTCAAATCTGCACTTTTCCGGGCTGTGTGCTAGGGTTTTTTTGTGGCAGCCGTACACACCAGATATCCGAGTGAGTAAGCCGCCCAAGTCATACCCCAAGTCATGGCCACCGACCACCGGTCCCGTGTGTGGACCCACACTTGGTTGGTGAGCTACCTCCAGACCACACCAACCCATCCCAGGGAAGGCCCAAACACACCAACCACCGGTTGACCCCATGGCCAGAGCCCTCTAGGGAAGACCATGAAGCGGGGCCACCAAGGAAGAGGGCCTCGGGCGGGAGGAGGCGTCTTCCATGAAGAGGGAGGCCGAGCCAAGGGCCAGTCGGCCCGGCAGGCCCGGGCCATCTGGGCAATCCCGCCCGTCCGAACCTTGGAGCGCATCCGGGGCTGAGGGTTGAGGCCCGATTGCCGCATATGCAGGCCTCCCAGCGAGAGGTGGAGAACATAACATCTGTGGGGATGTTGCGCGGCGATTGGTGCAGCAAAAGCGGCCGAATCCACCCGATTGGAGGGATCGTCGTCGACGGCCCGGATATTAGCATCCACTTGCTACAATTTGTGACGGCAATACCAGCGAGGAGCTTGCGGATATGAGACCGCCGTGTTGCGACTATGGAAAGGCTGGGGCGGGGCGAGGAACGGGTAGAAGCGGGGAGACCCGTGGCCGCTGTGTCACCGGATCCGGGCCCGAGGTTGAGGAGGCTAAAGCCCGCGGCCACGAGGAGCACAGGCGCCCTCCTATCAAGGGAGGAGTTCTGCGGAGGCCGCCGCTTTGAGACAAGGATTCCCGACTCACGGGAAGCGCCGGTGCGTAACCGGATGGAGTTGGATTTAGCACGCAGAGGGAGCTACAGATGCTTGGTGACCGTTGCCCGCAAGGCAAGAGACCTCCATGCCGGAAAAGCACATGAGCAACTCCGCCATTGCACGCGGGAGATGGCAAGACATGACAACGTCACGCAAGAGCCGAGCTCCGGACTGGGAGAACGAAACCACAAAGCAAAGAACATACCAACCCCGCGAACCCACCAACCTACAGGGCGTCCAGCACGGAACACGTGTCGCGGACACATCGACACGCCGCCGGGCACCACCTGCTGGCCGGCCACGCCATGCCTCACCCACCTCAACCAATATGCAGTGCGGCCCCGCCGAACTCGAGAACGAGACGCCAGGGAGCCGCAATGTGGTAGTCGCGGCCCCGACGGAGGAGTTCGGGAGAACATCTCACTTCAGACTCGGAACCACGCATCTTGGGCCGGATGATGTTCCCGGCACTGTGACCATTGGAAAGGCGAAGTCGTCATGGAATTCCGGGCCACGATGTTAGCCCGGGTGGTCATCTTCACAGATTGAGAGTGCGCAGGCGGGTGGCCATCTGCGTCGGGGCGGAAGTTGAAGGGGCCCACGGCTCTGTCGTTAGCCGGACTTGACCCGGCAGACAAAGAGACCGGGCGTGAGCTGGCCAAAGTCCCGGGACTTTGCCATGGACATGGAGGGGCGGGGCTGGGTCCGGGGAAGGATCGCGGGAATTGGCGTGCACCAAACGGGGATCGCGGGCACTCCGGCCCCCCGAGTCCCCTCGGAGGGGCCCGGCCGCACAAGCATCCACATCTTCCGCTCCCCAGGACCACCACTACCACCGGACCTGAAGTGGCGATGCATGCCACTAAATAGGGATCGTGCCTCTCGTGGTATCCGGAATTGCCGTGGCTTTCCATGGCGAAGGGGCGATCTCAATTCCATCGCCATGGACATGGACCTTATCTTCCCCTATGGAAACATGGGAACATCTTTGGTCACGGGCTACGATTTGCCAGGATACGGCTTACTCCGTCTTCAATGAGTGCACGGAAACGAGGACCGCGGAGGAATTGCGTGTTACTACCCGGCATACTTTACAACCGGTCTCCACATGGCAAGGCGTATTGGCTGCCAGATACACGTGGCACGAAAGTGCGAGACAAATGATGGCGGCCCTCTCTTTGTGGCGGCTTGCTACTTCCCACATCTTTGAGAGCAACTTTTTACCACACGCGCTTGGATGTGGGGCGGGAGCCCTATGTCGATCTATATGATGACATACGTGCCAGCATGCACAATTGGGCAAGGTCATGTTGCTTGAGACTTCAATCGCCGCGACAAGGAAAGGCGGATCCCAAAATTGCACCTCTAGGCGAGGATGTGTTGCAAATGGACCCCTGAGGATGGTTTGGCCAAAGGGCCGAGATGACGTACAATTGACACGGTATGGCCTGCACCGGAACAATGGCGGGTAGTATCTTTGACCTGGTCATTTGCAATGGTCGGGGTATAGTGGTCGCCCTCCACCGCTTCACTTGTAGACAAAGAGAACCAGGGGCGCACCCGGTGGTGGATTACGTGCTAGCGGGCGCAGCAATGCCTACACTTGATCACTTCGCTTCGTTGTTTCCGACAAAATGGACGCAGGAAGTAGACTTCCAGACCATCACCCTGTTCTTCTGCCGCATAGATTGGCGCCAACCGAAAGCACCCATTGCCCCAACACCCCATGTACCACCGGTTGCGTGCGGACTATGATCATGCGGGCGGTCTATGCGAGGATGCTTGAGCATGAGTCACCGAGTGCCGCAACTCCCCACACCTTCAACACACTGCATCTGCCCAACCCGGCAAATCCTTTTCGAGGGTAGGGGATGATGCTTTGGGAGAGGCCGCCTCGACGATCCACGCAGGGCCGCAATCACCTTCCCTCGCAATCCGTTCGATGATCTAATGCTCTGAGTCAAAAACGATGGCCCGCATGAAGCCGACTCCCACCATTCGCCCGCAGGCCGTCCAGTCAATACCGCTCCTTCCTCAAGACCAAGAAAGCGAGTTTACCTTGCAGAAAGCACCGAAGCGGATGTTTGGTCTTCTAGGACCTTCACCCTAGGGCCTTTCCGAGAAAGGTCTTGAGTAAGCCCCCGCGACCCGGGGAAATATTACCCCGGAACAATGGGTGAGATACTTGCGCGGTACCGATGACCCAATGGGAAGCCGGGCACCAATTACCTCATGAAAGCGGGCCTAAATCGGTCATTCTTGAAGGGGATGTCATAATGGGCCTGCAGCAACGCCTGCATCTGAAGGCGGCAATTTGGATGGTATGCGGTGAGCTTCTCAAGTGGGCGGGCCCCCAATGGTGCCGGTTCTCAAAGACTCTTCAACGGGGCATTGCAAGAAGGCTTCCCCGCCTTTGGACTACCAAGAGTTGTGCCCATATACAAAGCGGGGGACCCCACCCGACCAACTATCATACCATTATGGTCGGTTAAATGTCTTTGCCAAGTTGCTTGGGATTCTTGAGCGGCGATTGACACTTTGGGCAGAGGATGGAGAAGTAGGGCTCTCACGCAGCAAAGCTTCCAAGATTCTACTATTGATCATATCTTCACTCTGCGAACACTCATAGAGGATAGCCTAATCGGCGCCCGAGAATGCATGCTTGTTTCTTTGTGGATTTCGCAGGCTTTTGACCGCGATTCTCTCGGGATAAGTTGTGGGATAGATTGAGATGCCTAGGGACCCCGTCGACTTGCGGAATGCTATATACGCATTCTATCTGAGGCTTGCTCGGCCATCTCACACCGTCGGGGAGCCCGTTTGATAGTAGCATTAGGGTGCGCCCAGGCTGCCCTCTATCCCCGCAGCTCTTCGGCTTGTACATTGACCAGCTAGAAGAATGGCTAGCTGAGCACGGGAGGCGCCAGCTGATGCACCACATAATCCGGCAACTCATATATCCGATGATGTTGACCCGCCGCATATACCCTGCAGGACATGCAACGCCACCGGATGCTTTGGACACTTTCGCCAATTCACCGACATGAGTTAACTTGGCCAAGACAAGGGTGTCATTGGTCCCATTATCCCGGTGACCCACGCCTTCCCCTCATTCACTTACCAGGGCGTGTAGTGGAGGTGGCTCACTCTTATAAGTATTTGGGCATTGAGTTTTCTACTACCACACACCGGGATGCATCCATCGTTACGGGTCACTACAGTCGGAAAGCCCCAGATGCAATGCAAAACAACACCAAAGGCGTAGTCAGATGCATGGGGTCACCAGCACACTTTGTTCGTGGCCTTGGTTGAACCGGTCCTCCTCTATGGGGCGTATGTGGGGGGCCCAGGATATCCCTCACCACTTGGAAATCGATCTAGAGCAGTGTGCATGAAGGCCTTCTTGGCCCGCACCGGGAGTGAAATCCGCTGGCCCCATATCGATCTTGCTCCAGAGAGGCAGGCTTCCTTCCATTACGGGGGCTCGCTACGAACGTCCACATTATTTACTTCTAGAAGGTGGTGGCTATGGATGAAGCCCTACTGCCCAACCTTGCTTTGGCGTGTGGCGATGGGCCCAAGCGACCTCAAAGCCTCTTTGGAAAGACAAGCAAGCCCAATGGTTCTCGCTATGGAATGTGCGGGGCACAATGATGTGGACTAGTGCATACACCGAAGGAACGCTGCCTTTGAAGCAAAAGATTTGGATGCTTGCTTCATGGCCAAGCTTTGGGATGCGCAGGGCCCCGTCACATGTCAAGGTGGCAAATTATCGACAGCCGGTTAATCCCATGCTCACGAGGGGCCCACACCACTACCTCGTGCACCCATCTACCCATGAAAAGCGCGGGGTGATTGCTTCCATTCGCAGACAGTGCACACCACCTCCGCATTGAGACAGGGAGATGGATTCGGGAGCCGCTGCGAGGACAGAGTCCGCCAATGCCGCCAACAGGGAGCCATTGAGGATGAAAGTCACGCCCTCCTGTTCCTGTCCGCATTTTAGCATATCCGCCTCGGTGATGCTCGGGTTAGTTGTGCCCCATCGGGCCTTGCATGAGCTCTACCGAGCACGGCCTCATGTAGGCTTGTTGGGATCGCACCTCCGGAGGTAATGGATACGCGGACTCGCTTATGCCCCCCGTCCGACATTAACCTCACCGCACTTGTGATTATGTATGTGCGTAAGATGTCAAAGATCCTTATTGCTACTAAGGTTTTTCCTAAAACCCTTGGGCGGGGTTTTTAATCTCGGTAGTAATACGCTGGCCGCTCTCTCTTTGTACTTGGGTCCCATAGGCGGTTGGTCTCCTCGTGGACGATAAAATCATATTCTATTCTATTCTTAGTTTTTTGTTGTTGTAGCTTTTCACAGGGTTTAAGCTTAAGCCTAAACAATAATTATTATTAAGCCTTGCAACCTAGTATAGTATATCTAACCTCTTAAGCCCTGCTGTTAGAACAAGAGCACCGATTAGCCATTTGAGGAATTGGAGCTTGACTGCTCAAACCAAATACAAACGGAGTCTATGCATCTTGGGCAAAATGGAATACCCACTAGTATCACTTAAAATACACACCCGAAACTAAATTCGAACTATAAAACTACTAAAGGATGGTTTTATATAGGATTTGGGTTGGCCTCCCATCAAACCCTTCCTATTTTTTCGTGGAAACCTTCTGATTTTCCAAGAAAACCCTTCTTATTTTCAAGAGAAACCCTTCGGCTTTCGTTAAAACCAAGAAGCGTTTTCATCGGAACCTTTTTCTTTTTTGGGGAAACCCTTCCGCATTTCTTGCTTTGCAAAATAGGAAAAGTTTCCACGAAAAATAAGAAGGGTTGCCATTCTTGAAAATAGGAAGGTCTTCCACAACATTATTTTACATTTAGACTATTCACACGCGTCAACTTTTATAGATGATGCTTACCAAGATGGACGCCTTCCATTAAGGCGGCACGTCCATCAAGTAGTAGCATGTCACCCTAGAATTCAAAATTCAAAATTTGAATTTTGAAAATAGGAAGGGTTTCCACACATTGAGGAAAATAGGAATGGTTTTCACATGTGGTGAAAATTTTTATGAGCTATGCATTACATCTTGCTCTACATCTTATTTCATGAGCTTCTAGGGTATGGTCGCCGGGTTTCGCGCAGATAAGAGGCGCGCACCCATTAATATGTCAAAAAATTGTCCAATTGGAGCAATCCAGGTATCATTGGATACCTAATCAGATACCCTACAAGCTTATCAAAAAATTGCGCTTAAATTATCTACCGTTAGCAAGTTATGGCCCTCCAAAGTTAGGGGGGTGTAAGTGCCCCCATCGCAGATATCCAACCACTTGCGCCCGAGTGCGACCCCCTCTAACGCCCCCAGGCCCCTGCCTGCAGAGCCACCTATCAGCCTAGGCGCCGTCCACATCCGCCGGCCATTGTGACATCCGAGGGCCGCGCGGGGCTCAACTCTATTCCGCGTCTCAACGGTCCGTCCCGCGTGCCTAACCCTACCCCCGTCGTCATGGCACCTCACCTTTAGGCCCTCACGCGGATCTCGCGGTGGGGCCTCCATCATGACCCAACGGACCATCATTCGAGGATGCAAGGACCATCATTCGCGACCCAATTGGACGTGGGATCTTTTACTTTGAAGAACTGTCTGGTTAACTGAGAAGAAATTTCTGCTGCTGCGGGCTCCAATCTTAATGTTCTGGTCACACCCGAGATATGTGACCAGATTCAACATGCTAAAGGGGAGCACGATCTGGTCCACTGCCAAGTGACAGTAGCCGAGGGAGATAATGTCAAGTTTGAGAGCCCAATCAATCATGGGACCTAGGCTAAGAAGGTGCTTCTGTTGAACCATGGCACAGATCTGGATGACCCTTATAGTCTAGGCCGAAGTTTTTTTTAGTTTTTTCCTTGCTGTATTTTGAAAGAGGCTGTAATTTTTTTGCTGCCATTTTGGATTACCTAGTGTTTTGTGAATGCAAATATTTGCATGAACCATGTATTTGCCCCCTATTTCAAATGGAATGTAATTGCCTGCTGGTACTCCCAAAACAGTTTGTGTTCATGTATTTAACTATTCAATTTATGTCCATTTGGTTGCTCGTAAAAAACAAAACATGTTTGCTTGCTTAACAAAACATGTATGCATCCCCTTTTCTCACAGGAGTGTTGCGGGCTTGGGATCATGTGCGTGTGCTCTTCCAGCTAGATTATGCCTCAGTTTATCACCACTCTTCTCCTTTCTTGTGGGTTCCTCTACCCCGCACACTTGCCCTTTGGTCGCCATCGCATGCTCTGGACGCAGGCCCGTTGGAGGCGAGCTCTGTGCTCACCTTGGAGGATTCAGATTGGGGTGGTCACTAGCTTCATGGGAGTTCTTTCGAGGCTCGCTTTCGAGGGGCGTGACCAAGGCCATTATCCGGGAGCACGTGGCGGGGAGTATTCCGCTACACATACCTATAGTCCCTCGTGATGATGTGGTGGGTGCGGGGTTTGGAAGGTTCATCCGGATGTTGTGTCTTCTTGCTTTGTCGCGGTCTTCTTAGGGTCTGGCTATTCATGACACACTTGCCCCCTTGGGCAAGTGGTCTCTGCGGCTTCGGGGTTCGATGGCTTCGGTTTGGGCGTGGACATGGAGCTCACTTCCCCAATCGAAGGTTAGGGTGCTACATGGCCGGTGGTGCAATCAGCCATCCGGGTGAATGCCCTTGTGAGTCGGTTTAGGCGGGTGTGAGCCCTCTCTGCCCCTTGTTGTGGCCTTCATCATTGAGACTGTGGAGCATTATGCGGTTTTATGCCCTCATTTGCGAGCTGCCCGATTGGGTTAGGGCTCATTTCGTGATTGAGATTGACCGCCCGGCTTGTTCTTCATGTGTATCTGGTGCTTGGCCGCTCTTAAAGGCAACAAAAGCCTTGCATCCGTATCGCATTAAGCTTGGTTGGTGTGGCTGATTTGGAAGGCGGCGGTTGTGGATCTTTGAGGAGGATTGACTGCTGACCTCGATTCTCGACTCGGTACAAGCTATTTCAAAGCTTTCGGTGTTCCCGGAGTAGTAGAGCGGAAGTTTGCCATTTGGCGGGACTTCTTGGGTGTTGTAGATGGTGATGGTCGTTTTACAGCAACAATGGAGTTGCAGTTTTTGAGTTTGTTGTGGAGTGTCGAGGTATCATTGTCTCTTTGGGGGCGCTTCTCCTTCCTCCTCACTTGCTTTGTAACATTATCATTCTTTTTAATATATTGATGACACAGTTCTTCAAAAAAAAAAAATGTGGAGTAATCCTCCTTAAGCAAAAAACTTTGGTTGCTCAAATTACTCTTCTACTGTCTCATCTGAATCGTATGCATCCTGTTCTGCTAAGGCCGTGTTCAAATGCAGCTATGGTGTTGCCTCATTTACCTGCAATACCAAAAGTTAGAGGCAAAGATTGAACAAAACATTGCAGCAATGACTACCTACTGCTTACCTGTGCAGTCCTCCATGTTCTAAAGAAGCCCTCATCCATGCCCCCCCTGTCAGAAAGCAAGAGCTTCAAAGACCAACTCCAATCTCGACCATTTCTCGAATGTGTCCGGCCTTGTCAATTGTGCCACGACTTCATCATTTTCGGTCCCGTGTTTGCTTTCTTTGCATAGTCTATCCATCCCTATGTATCCATCCTCAAAGAATTAGCTAAGGGGTTGAATGTTCTTTGTTTGGTGGCAAGGTCCCATCTCTTCAAAGGTGAACGGATGTTGCTGACCTTATTGGGTGTAGGCCTGACCAAAGGGATGCAGCCCTCTATGCTAATTGATTGAGGATGCACCCCATCTCCCTCACATATGTGGGTGTCTTCTAGATAGCCCTATGTCCGTGGTCTCAGGTCGAGGAGCTACTAGGCGCTCAACACCTGCCTCGCCCCCGGGTACTTGGATGACCCCCACCTCGTCATTTTGGCTACGGGCACACAAGTCTCCCAATTGTCGTCCTCCCTAATGACTGCCTTGCCACCGCTTTTGCCTTTCTCTCATCCTTTTCATTGCAGCCCAACCTCCTGGCCTTTCTTTGCCTCATTCAATGGCCTTTGGCTCAAAAGATGGCTCTCACCGGATTGCCCCGCTGGATACATTAATGCCCTCAGCCTTTCCGTGCTCTCCGCCCAAAGCCTCCGCTTGCTTCCTACTTTCCCTCTCTAACCTATTTGCGGCTTCTGTTTTGCTGGCTTCTTCTTTCTCGGCCCTCCTCTCGGGTGCCTCCACTTCTTAAAGGGCGGTTTCTTGGACCTTAAGTCTCTCGACCTCCTCTCTTCTTGCTTTTTCTTTGCAAGTGCTTGGCAGAATTCATTGCTACTAATGTGTACTCTTCCATGCAGATTAGGTGCAATGTCCCTCCTCCTCAAGGTAGGCGACATATTAGTGGAAGGCGCTTATTTTAGGGCGACGCCGCTATCGCCTAATAGAACCCGTAGAGAACAAAAAAAAGTACGGCATCCGATAAAAAACAACAAGATTAGGCATCGAATCGCAAATCGAAACCCGTGGCATCGGATCCCGTTGACATCGGGACTGCAGGATCGAATCGATTCGGCTGGCGGCATTTTCGGTACAGCGGCATCGAACTATTGGATTCTGATTTGAATACTTCTGATGTCAGGCGGAAAGGCCAAGACACGGCTCATGTCCCAGAAAGACAATCCAGAGGATCTCGATTGCAATGAGCTTCTTCAGCTAATTCGGCAGCTAGCTTCAGATCTCAAGGCTTCCAGGGAAGAATTCAGAGCTTCACGAGAAGAATTACAGGCAGCCAGGGATGAAATCAAAACTCTGAAACTTGGCATGGAGGAATTGAAGGAAATGATTACTGAATTGAGAGATGAGCAAGGAGAATTGCGAGAAGAACAAGGAGAGAAAGGCCAAATCGTTGCCCAAATTTCATCTAATGTAGAGACGCAGATGCTAAAATTTGCGACATTGGCTTCTCGAACAAGAAGACCGTGCATCCAAAGGCTAAAAATCTAATAGTGTCTGGCCTGAGCGAACAAGAAGGTGAGATTACTTCTGCTATTGTTGATGATTTCTTTAAAAATACTATGCATGTAGTAGATCCAGGAGTCATCTACTCTAGGAGACTGGGCAAAAGATGGCATGGCGTAACCTCGGCCCTATTTTGTTGAAATTTGGCACAATTGAAGCTAAGACACGGGTCATCCAACACAGGAGCCATTTAAAGGGACAGAGAATCTGGCTCAATGATGATCTAACTATTCAGCAACAGAAAGAACGCAAGATGCTTCTGGAAGAAGTAAAGAGACTGAAAGCTGAGGGAAAAAATGCTTACATTGTAAACAATAAGCTAGTCACAAGGAAACAAGCATAGGAATTAGCAGCCCTCAGGTTTCTAGTTTGGAATGTGCATGGTTTATGCGAAGACACCATTTTAAGTAATATGCAGTTGTTTCAGGGATATGATATTCTGGCATTAAATGAAACTTGGGAGCACGAAACCAATAGACTTTTAGAAATCCCAGGTTTTTCTCTTGTGGACTCGGTTTGGAATGCATTGGGTACCAGCAGAAGAGGATGGGGTGGAATTGCATGTTATGTCAAGAAAGATTTACAAAAAACAGTCTCAGTGGTTAGTAAAGACAAATTCTCTCAGTATATATGGCTAAAGATAAAGAATAGTTCTGCTGAAATTTATGTGGCATTGGTATATTTTGCTCCACTCGAACCTTATCCCGCACCTGTCTATTCTACAGTTGGGCTACATGCAGAGGATCCATTCATGCATCTTGCAGCAGACATATCAAAATTTAGAGAATCTGGTATGGTGTTTATTGCAGGAGACCTTAATGGTCGTGTAAGCGATAAGCAAGCAGTTCTTTTATCTGAAGAAAAGAATCCGTTATGGCTACTTGAGCAAACAGATACGCGACTTAGTTGGCCTCGTAAGTTCAGAGATGCAAATACCAATAATATGGGCAAGCATATCATTGCCTTATGCGAGGCATTCAATTTCATCATATTTAATGGGATCACTAATTATCCCAATTCCAGTGGTTTCACATATCATCAGATTAATGGTAGCAGTACAATTGATTACCTTATCGGAGACCCAAATGCATTGGCACAAGTAACAGATTTTTGTTTGCTAGACAGAAATGCGGATTCTGATCATGTACCTTATGTGTTTAACTTGGCTATGAAAATTAAAAGAAAAGTGTCCACGACAGTACCTCATCCAAGGCTGAAACTATGCTACAAGCTTGCAGATGAATATCAAAAAGCATTAGACGCTAAGTTGGTAAATATGCAATGGCAAGGGTCGCTAAGGGACAGAAGCAAAACTCTCGTGAATCTTACGTTGGACACGGCACAGGCTATATTTGGGCTCACGAAGCCAAAGAAGCCGGAATGGTTACATAGTAAATGGTTTGACTTGGATTGTAGAGCAGCAAAAGCGTGTGGAAACAATCCAAGGATCCCGTAAAACTTGCCATTATAAAAAGCTTGTCAAACGGAAGAAAAGAGCCTGGATGAGAAAGCATACTGAGATGCTTATGCATGAAATGGATACAGATCCAAAAAAGTTTTTTAACCGATCTAGAAAGCAACAATCGACGGGAGAAATTTCCCGAGAGGATTTGTTAGCTTGGGTATGCAAATTATATAATACGCCACGATGGAAATGATGGCATGTGAGGGTGATAGCACGCCCATCTTCACCGCACGTGATGTACATGAAGCTTTGAAGACTATGGGCAATGGCCGAGCTAGCTTAATTCAATGGTCTATCATCGAATTGTTTAAATGGGGAGGTAAGTCGCTTCATGCCCTTTTAGCGTATATCCAGTAATGATGCCCTCTTGGCTGGTCACTTTCCTCGCATGAATGGTGCTTGAATAGAGTAATTCCAATATATAAATCAGGAGACAGAGATGATATAAAGAACTATCGCCCGATCCTTGTGGGTAGTGTGTTTGCTAAGTTATTTGCATCAATGGTTGAAAAAAACTTACAGCTTGGGCAGACTCTCATGATGGGCGAGCAATTGGCCAAGCAGTTTTTAGAAGCATACTCTACACTTGATCATTTGGCAACTTTGAGAGTGTCACCGAGGGTGCAAAGGGAGCCGTAAATAAAAGATATTTTGCTTTCATTGACCTAACTAAGGCATTTGACATGGTAAGAAGAAAAGATCTTGCTACACGCTTAGAACTTTTGCAAAAGTGCCATTGGAAATAAGGAAGGCGATCAATTGCCTCTACAATGAGGTTCTTGTTAAACTCTCTTTCCCTTTTACGGGACCTGAATGCATAGAGAATACGATTGAGTAAAGCAAGGGGTGTCCTTGTTCACCAACACTCTTTGGCCTATTTATTGATGAGTCTGAGGGATGGTTGGCTAGACTTCGGTGGTGATGGAGTAAAACTAGGTAAGTATGTTGTGCGCTTATTACTTTTTGTCGATGACATAGTTTTGATTTCCAAAATCGCCGAGGGTCTTCAAGCAGCACTTGAATGTGCTACATGAATTTCGCGGAGCATAAAAGTATGCTAATCAACGTGGACAAATCCAAGATAATGGTGGTTGGTGGTCGAGATTCAACCACTTTCACTGGTTGAGGGATACCTTTGAAACAGTGACCTAATATAAATATCTTGGCATTGATATAACCAATGATTACGTGGGACACTAGCAGCCCTAAGAGAACTTCCGAGGCCTTAGGGCTTACTATAGCATGATGCACCAATGCAAAGTGAACAATTTTGAACAAAGGAATCTGAGGAAGTCGCTTTTTGGCATACAGTGAAGCCCTTGTAGTATTGTATGGCAGCCCTATATGGGGCCCTGGACTTTCTAAAAATGCTGGTTAGAGATTGAAAAGATTCAAACCATTCCTTCTTTGGGAACTAGGTGTGAAACCTCAAACACCGTGATTGCATGCTCCTTGCGTAAGTGCTTATTGCCCTTAGAGGTAGAGGGACTTTTGCAGAACCATCACTTACGAAATAAGATTTTGGCCATGGACTCGATAGGTGGCCAAGGTTGGCATTGGAACAACCAAGAGATAGAGGGTGGTATGCTGATATAAGAAAGTGGGCTGCTAGATGGCTTGGATATGGGATATGGCCAACCTCAACGAAGTTTAAAGAAGTGCATGAACAGTAGCAAGCATAACAAAGGAAGACTATGTGGCAATTAAGTGTAGAAGGAGACACAAAGAAGCCGATTTTACATAGAAGAGATAAATGACTTAAAGGACTACACTAGCCAAGCATACTTAACCTCTCATATCAAAGAAAAGAAAAGAATGTTAATCTCTCAATTTGACCGCTGCCTCATAATTTGCATATTGAGACAAAGTGTATGTATGGATTAGCTCGTGAAGAGCCGCTTTTGTCCCGGGTTGTCTAGACCCCAAGTTGGAGACAAAAAAACATGCTTTTACTAGAATGCTACTCTTATGAATATATAAGAGTCAAGCATGGAATTAACATGTCTACATTGAAGGAGCTATTTGATCTTCTTCGCGCATATCCCGAGCTCATATATTAGAGAAGTGTGGAGAGAACGAGAAGACATAATTTGTCCTGTTCAATCTTATGGAAGATTATGAATCTAATAATGCTCTAGAATGAGCTTAATAATAGTCTTAAAAAACTTTTGCCATAGAGGCCTGGGGGCCTAAATGGCTTGATTAATACAATTATTATTATTATTATTATACATCTTGGGTTCCTTGACTTGGGGCAACCTGAGATGCTTGTTGGCCCCTGAGGTTGATCACCGCCACACCGGGGACCAAGACTTGCTGGGCACGAGCTTGATCAAGAAAGAACCCTATGGAGCAAGACTTGCTGCATTGTTCCCAAACTATTTGCTGCATGGTCACATGTGGCTTGCACATGTTCCTCCCATTGCAAGTCAACTTCTTGCATGTTGAAACCCTCTATGTTCAGCCCTTGGTCACATGGTTGTCCAATTGGTTCAACTCTATCAACATCATCTATGTGTGCACTCTCATTTTCTGCAGGTTGCACAATGGGGACAGTCAATCCATCATTAATTCCAAGTGGTTGATCGGGTAATGGTGCTGGCACATAAACTTCCTCTTGCACAAGTCTGCTGCCTTCCTTTCCAGGCACTACCCTTGTTGCATTGAATGGCCAAATCCCTGTAGCCATGAAACCCTGCAGCCATGGACATGGATATCAATTCAGCTATGTCCTCCTTCTTAGGTTCAGATCTTCCTTTTCTTACCATGTATTCAGCCCTCAATCTTTTGAATGCTGGCTTGAAAGGAGCAAAGCATGAGACATCTAATGGCTGCAGCCTATGTGATGTATGTGCAGGTAATAATGCAAAATGTATTCCCATGTCTTTGGCTGCCAAGATGACATCCAATTCTACATGGCTTCCATGCCCATCAAGCAAGATTAGACGTGGTCTTCGTGACACTCTCCGTGCACTCTACATTGAAGTGAGACAACCAAAACTTGAAGAGTTCGGGGCTTGTCATCCAAGTTAATCACCGACAACCCGAATTGCCCCCTTCACACCGGATATGTTGTCCCTGCCTCATCCTAGTTCCCTTGAAAAATGTACATACTTGGTATTCTAAACCCTTCTGCATTTACACACACTAAGATTGTAACCCATTCCCGGTATTCATCACCACCTCACTAACCCTATTCTCACCTTTCCTTTGCAATTATCTTTTAGCCCCTTTACTTTCCCGGCTTGATCCCGGTCTCATCTCAGCATTCCAGATCCTTGAAGGAGGGAAGTTATACTCATCATATATTTCTTTAAGGCCCGAGTAGAACCTATCCAAGTTTTCTTGGTTCATATCCCGCACGTGAGACATCTAGAGTCTCGCACTCCTAAAGGAGATTTCGTGATGGCGCCGCTTGAATAATTTCCACCACTTTCCACCGAACCCTTCAAATTTCGGATTGTTCTCCTTCGCCATTTCCTGCCGCGACTCCCTTGACCGATGACAAGGTCACGCCCATCCCCCGCTACGCCCTCTCTATGGCCCAATCCACAAGTTCCTTTTCTTGGGATGGTGTTAAGATCTGTGGATGTCTATTTGTCTTGTGGGAAATTCGCCATACAACCCGGTCTCGATGGATGATTCCGAATACCGATCGCCTAGAAGCTTCTCTAATTGAAATACCATGTTCACTCACCTCATCAAGAGCGTCTTGCATCCGCCTCCCTCCCATTGGCCTCTTCTTGTTGGCTTCCTCGTCATTGTAGCACCGATCCGTGGGTCCGAGGAGGTTTTCTTCTTTGTTCTAGGCGCCAAAACTTCGCTTGCTGGACGTTACCGCCCTCTGCTGCTCCCTCGGCTACCGTGAAAGCATCGATCCCCGGTCGAGCTCTAGTGGACACCATTGGTCTCCTCTTCGACAACAACAGGATCAGGCTGAGTAACACCCCAGAATCAGCCGGATCAAGAGCTTAATTTCTTGTTCCTTCACAATCACACCATTGCCCATCTCATCTCGCATGCATTGTGGCTGGAATTTACGCTACAATTCCAGCCCCGGCGATGAATCATGCCTCGGAATGGGCATGTTCGGGGTTCCCATGTGCGCTGACCGGGTCAGGATGGTTCGGGATCCATGGCCTCTCGCCCACGGTCGCGACACCTGTGCGCTGCTCGAGGGGGACCGTGGGGTGGCGCAGAGGTGGCGTTTGATACCACGAGTACGGTGAGGTCCGCGGTGGCGCGACCATACCCTAAGATTTTCTTATATATTTGCAAGAATTGTCCCTTTGTGGCCTTCACAAGTTATATTTTAGAACACAATCCATTTTATTTTATGCTAGAATTGACTTGTACTACTTGATAACTCTAGTAATCTGTATTGTAATCTAATGCAAGTAGATCAGCTGCAGATGTTTGGTGGTCCACTAATTGGACAAGGCTATGGCTGCAACATGGAGTTCCCTTTTGTCTTTGCAGACAGTGCACTATTACACCCTACACTTTTCATCCCCCTTGAAACCTCCATTTCTTTGGATGCATATTCATACGAGAAGATCGACAAGCTTGTGAGATTAAGAAACAGATTAGCATATCCTTGTTTGTATATACAAAATATATGACATGAGTATTTGCATTAACTTATGCCGATCATAGTCATGTAGCAACTTTTGTGATTAGCCCCTTTACCAAATTCCTTTTATTGTGACCCCTAAGCAATACATATTGACCACATATGTAGCATGGTCTTATGACACCTTTCACAAAAATATTTCGTATAGCCCTAAGTATAAAAGCATACTACCCTAGGTTGACGACATATATAACATGGTCTATTGACACCTTTCACAACAATTTTCAAAACTACAAAATACGTTGTACGTTGACCAAGTGCATTCCATAAATTTTTGAAAAGTTAGGGGTATGTGGCGAAACTAGTCAAAACATAAGGGCATTTTCTAGTTTTCCCTATTAATTAACTGTCATTTTGCAAATCTCATCATAGTGGAATGTCTATAATTGCTACCCTTGCCATTTATGAGAAATAGTAGGAAAACAATGAATCAAGACCAGAGAAATTCTTGAAAGATCACTGAAAATATATGAGATGTCCAAACAAGGAGGTGAGACAAAAAAAAATTGCCAAGACTTAGACTTGTCTAAAACTCTTAAGTCTAAAACTTCTGATATATATAGTACAATGGCCTCAGGCCCAAAATAGCAAAAAGATTGTCGTCTCAAATTCTTCGGTTACCAAATCCCCAAACTCTCTGCTGACAGGTAATTCTGCCATAATATTTGGAACCTTAATTGCCGTAACTCGTGGCACTTACGACTGATGCACCATGGGTTTCCCATGCCATGGACTCCCTTGGTCTCTTCTTCTTAGTTGGCATGGTCTTGGCTCCTGACATGGCTGCCTGGCCCTTGCCTTTAGGCTCCTTTATGTATCCTAGAAATACTCATGTGCCTTTGGGCATGAAACTAACAGTTAGATGTATACTCAAAAGTGTGAGCCACATCAATGCAACAAGGAGCTTTTATAAAAAAAAAACAAAAAAAAAAAAAAACAAGGAGCTTTTATAAGTGGCAAGCTTCACTTTTTTTAAAGCCATTATCAATCGATGGATAGATATTAATTTAACGTCCACGGCGACCACAACGGGCCGTGGGACGGCCAGTTCTGGGCAATGATTAACATTCGTCTTAACCTCCAACTATTTCATTCAAATTGGAAGTACATATATACACAATCATTTTATGTTCAACTCAGAGTGATCTTTCTATGCTAGAGAGAATTGGCTTCGTGTTCTTGAAGTTATTAATTTAGCTTTTCCAGCACTATTATTATACATCAGTTGCATATTTGCTATTAAGCTCTATCTGGATGTGCCAAATATGGCGTTTGGCACTCCATTGCAATTTTGTGACATGGGTTTCTATTGGATCCTTTTTATTTTTGATGCTTATCTTTATCTAGATGTGGAGTATATTGAGTTGCTGTGCACCAGGTATTATCTTGGGCGCATTCTCATTTTGTGCGTTGTGCTAGCCTTGCTTAATTCTAGTTGCCTTGGGGAATTCATTTCTAGCTGGCTATTGAGACCTTTTTTGCACTTATATCGGGCTTTTGGGGAGTTAATCTTTCTAGTTTGCTCCCACTTACGTAGTTAACTTTTTACATTGACGGAATTGGTTGACATGTTCTATTGTTAGGTTGATCTCTTTCTATTCATTTTTCAGACTCGACGCTCTCTTATTTGCCCCCTTGTGACTTGTAAGGCATGTTCATGTCCCGATTTTTTCATTTGCTTGTCTCTACATCTCTGTTGGATATTAGAGTCAAATTTTAATCACAAGATCCAATGAACTAAGATATTATTTGAGTTTGCACTACTAGTCTTACGAACTTATAAAATCTTTAAACCATTGAAGTAATATCTTTATTCACCATTGAACCATTAATCATAAAATACACTGTTCATATGGATCGGAATGCTCGAAACCCCTTCTTAAAGTGGATCTAACTCATGTGTTAGATCGATCTGTTCCTCCTCAACCGCTGCAATCAATCAGTCTATACAGTATATACATCTTGTGGTTTAAATCGGCAGGCCTTCGACGGTTTAGCCATCGAATCAGGCCGCCTGGCCAGTTGCTAAGTTCGAATGAACTTTTCGCTCCAAATATTACCACATAGGATATATCTGGTCTAGTATTATTGGATAGATACAATAGGCAGCCAATTAAGGCCCTGTATGGGACATTTTCCATATCCTGTGCTTCCTCCTCTGTGACATGCTTTTCAACAGTTAATTTATGGCCTGGGACAATTGGTGTTGCAACTGGATTTGCTCCCAACAGATTAAATCTTCTTAGCATATTGTCTATATGCTTGCTTTGTTTCAACTTTAGCATTTTATTTTTCATGTCCCTGATCACCTCTATGCCAAGAAATTGTCTCAATTCTCCTAGATCAGTCATTTGGAACCTGTTTTGCAAGATCCTTTTGCAATGACTTAAACATTCAATATTGTTTGCAATCATGATGCAATCATCTACATAGAGAGCTAGAATGCAAAATTGTTCTCCATCTTGAAACCTTTAAAGATTTCCATCATTTTGTAACTTGTCAAATTTGTTCCCTCAAGAATTTGTCTATACACATGTACCATTCTCGAGGTGCCTGCTTAAGGCCATAAACAGCCTTGTTCAGTTTCCATACCATTTGATCATTTCCTTCATATCCAGGAGCTGGTCTCATGTAAATATCTTCTTCAATTTTTGCATTCAACACCAGTCTTGAAATAACAAATTGTAACACCGCGAGTCAACACTGGCAAAAGCAAATTGCTATGATGCAACGAGACATGAAACCTGCGGGGCATGAACTGTTGAACTGGACAAGAAAATGTGCCATATGCCACATTGACTTACTCGACTCCGAGAATGTATTGTCCTACTGCAAAAATGGACGCCGTTTACTTCCGCCTCTTGAACCTCTGCCCCGAACCTTACAAGAGCTTTATTCAATATCCAAATTTTATGATAGTTCACGTCGTGTGAACAACTTATTTTGTTTCACAGCTCTTGGCGTCGACGGCGATTTCATGGACTTGAAAATGCCATCATCAGTTGCAATCATGGGCCGCGACGCACGCATCGACTCTCGTCATGCAAGGCACACCTACCAAGACGCTTCAATCGGTACATGTATGATAAAGGTAATGAGATATAGCATTGCCGCCAATATGCAGGTGCCATCCACATGGATTATGCAAGTTGCTGCAACTCTAGATATCATCAATCCGTATATCGCATGCTTGAAAACAATAAAAGAATTACGCCCCGCACCTAAAAGGCTTACCTCGCGTAATCCTCCACATCAGATGAAATAGCTGCTATCGTACATGCTAATAACTCTGTCACCATAAAACCTAGAACCGCAATGGTTTGGATGCAGCACGACCACGACCCAGTATTCTTGAGCATCCTTCTGCATATGAGCCACTTCAATACCCACTGTTCTTTCCACACGGAACACTAGGGTGGCATCCACACAATGACCAAAACATATCCCAAATAAATTGGTACCGAACTAGACTACTTCACCTAACCTGCCGCTTTTTTTACTAAGTAGATTGTGCGGTGAGTACCTCGCTGATATGTACTCAAGGGTCGAAGAAGAGCCTCAATTATATCAGAATCGAGGGCTATCGATTTAAACTTCACACAACATGAAGACGACTTCATTGACGACGACGATCCCGATGCCCATTACGTAACTTTACCAAAGATCCTTTTTTGGGCTCCGTGCGATGGTGTGCCGCTCAAGCAGCGTATGCCCCGGCGCCGAAGAGTTAAGGGAAGGCCCCGCTTCTTCATAACTATGACAACGAATCCAACGTGGCCTGATTTAAAATAGAAGTTACATCCCGGTCAAAATACATCTGACAACCCCACGGTTGTCATTCGAGCATGCCACGAAAGAGTCCAATATGCAAAGAATGTTATTCAAAAATATCTTGGACCCATATCTTACATGATGCATGTTATCGAATTCTAACAGAGGGGATTACCCCACGCACACATGGTTGTAAAAACAGAACATGAGATTCCGATAGACATGATCGATAGTCTAATCTCTGCAGAACTACCAGAAGACCCCGTACTAAGAGCACAAGTCGAGAAATACATGATCCATAGACATACAAAACGCTGCCTCAAAGAAAACAATAGATGCTGTGCTCCCTCTACACCATGGGCGTTGCACCGACGGTCGCACTTGGGTTCGACTCCCAAGGGTGCACACCAAGGCGCCGGCTCCGCCGGCGCCAAATTCTTGTATACATATTAATATATAGTTACTGCTTTATTATAATTAGAAATTCGATTTTTTCTAATGGTTTGGGGTGTTAATTATGGATTTGCGCCATTTTTCACCCAGGTTTTAGATTGGAATGATTCTTCGATCCATTTTGGGTGAAATTTGATGCTCATGCATAATTTCCACTCCAATTTTAATAGAATGTTAATTTGACGCATTCTTTTTCCTGCATCTAATAACTTACCCTAACTTTACGACCCCACTACTTGGGGAAAAAAAAATTTCCTCCCATTTTTTAGGTTCAATGGTGGGATTTTCATCCCATATTGGCCGGTTAGACTACTTAGCTAGGGTTATAGTCAGTGCTAGTTCTTGGTCAACCAAGAACATGGCTCTGATACTATTGTGATGCTCCCTACAAAATATACGGCGCCCGGACGTACACTCCATAGGAAATCCTCTGACCAGTCCTTCGACATCACGAGCTCTCCATCTATCCCGCACTCCAGGGTGTCCCTAGTGCGGGAAGGGAACACGAAGGTGTCTTGCGCGCCCTTCCCCTATAAGCTCCTATAACAACAGAAGCATAAAACAATGTCAGCACTAACAATAACAGTACATCAAACTACCTCGAAGGGTAGCACATCCATACATCCGTAGATACAATAGAGATCAAATATGTCATAAAACATGAGAGCTCCTACCCAAGGCTCGGACCCATGGGGAGTAGACTGACGGCTAGGCCACAAGATAGAGCAGACCGAGGCATAACAATGGCTAGGGTTGACCACTCCATCCACCCCTCCTGTGCATAAGATGGGCTAGATCGGGCTCTGGCATGACTATAACCTGCTGGATACGCAATCTCGTGGCATCACCCATTGAGACTACTCCAGGTTGCATCTCCCGAGTCCGATGAGGCAGGAGGGGTCACACCTCCCATTCCTGGGGTCTAGAGGTTCCATGGGCAGCTAGAGAATCGTGGCGACACACGATTCTTACCCGACTAAACCCCCCAAAACAAGAGCCATGCCGACACCTGCAACTCTTGAGAGGCAGGGCGATACCATTGCCCCAAGAGGTGTCAGACCCATACCCGGCCGACTCGAAGTGACCGGCTATAGGCCTAGCCCGCTATTGGTCCCCAGTAGCTGCGCTCAGCAGGGACCTCGCTCCACTTTGCTTCGTTATGTGGTGCCCCCATAGCTCGGTGGGTTCCTATGCACAGGCTGCATATAATAGGAACTAAGGGGTCTAAATTAGGAGCATCAACTAAGTAATGGCTACTATAATGGCTACTAGGTCTCTACCCCCCTTCCCAATACAAGAGGAGCAAACATGATCAATCTTCATCCCATATCCACATAACATGATCTTCTTATATTATAATTATAGCGTATGTCTTCAACGGAGCCCTAGATCGGACGATCAAGGAATAGATCGATCAATGATGGAGATGATGTGTGCATGTCTTCAACCAAAATTTCATCTTGACCATTGCTTCAATATGATACTCAATCCGACAGTCAAACGATGAAAGGGAAAAGGGGAAGAGAAAATGAGAGGGAAAATTATAGAAAAAGGAAAAGGGAGAGAGAGAGGACAAAAGAAAAGAAAGAAAGGGAATAAGGAAAATAGGAATATGAAAAAATGAAAAATAAAAAAAGGAAAATAGAAAATGAAAAAAGGGCAGGGAGAAAACAAACAAAAAAAAGGCAAGGAACGGGAAAAGGGAAAGAGGAGAAAAGTGAAAAGGGGAAGGTAAAAGGACCGATGGCCAAAATGGGAAATAAGAAAAGGACAAGGGGAAGGGAAAAAGAGAAGAAGGAAAAAAAAGATAAAGGGAAAAAAAAGGAAGGAAAAAACGAAAAAGGAAGAAAAGGAAAGGAGAGAGTGAAAAGGAAAAAAGAAAAAGAAAAAGGGGAAAGGAGGAGAAAGGGTAAAAGCAAAAAGAAACGACGTGCAAAAAGGTAAAGATGGGAAAAAAAAGAAGAAAGGAAAAAAGGGGGGGGAGGGGGGTAGGGATAAAAACGAAAAAAGAGTAGAGGGAAAAACGAAAAGAAAAAAGAAAATGCAGAAAAGGGGAAGAAAGAATAGAATAGTTTTTTTAACGTCCACGGAGACCAATAGGTCATGGGACCCATACAATGGGCTAGTACAATCATTACTACTAGGATTAAAAAACCCCTGCCTCGGAAGGTTTTCAAGGGAAAAAGGGGCAGAGGGAACCGCGACAAAATGCATATAAAGGGAAAGGACAAAGAAAAGGAAAAAGGGAGACAGAAAAGGGGAATGGAAGAGAAGAATGGGACGAGAAAAAGGGAGAGGAAAATAGGAAAAAGATAAATCTGAAAGTACGGAAAAAGGGGGAGGAGGGACAAAGGGTGCAAGGAATGGGGAAAAAGGAGGCACAAAAGAGCGTGGGAAAAGAAAAAATAAAAGAGAGGGGGAATGGGCATATAGAAAAGAAAAGAGGTTGGGGAAAGGAGAAAAAGGGGCACATGAAAAAAGTGAGAAAAAAAGAACGAAAAAAAGACACAGGAATGGGAAAGAGAAAAATGAAAGGGGGAAAGAAAAGGGAAAAAGAGCACGGGAAAAGAGGAAGGGGGGGAAATGATAAAAAGGGAAGGAAAAAAGAAAAAGAAAAAAGGAAGGCAAAAAGGGGGAAGGAAGGGAATAAGGGCACAAGAAAAGGGAGAGGGAAATGACAGAAGAGAATGGGAAAAGAGCACGGGAAAAAAGGGAAAAGGGGGAAAAGGAAGAGAGAAAGAGCGTGGTAAAAGGAAAAAGAAAGAAAAATGATGAAGGAATGGGCAAGGGGAAAAAGAGAAGAGGGTAGGAAAAGAAGGAAAATGGCCACATGAAAAAGATGGGGAAATGGGAATGGAAAAAGGGCATGGGAAAAGGGAAAGGGAAAGAAGGGAAAGAGAAAAGAAAAAGGAAGGAGGAGGGTGGGGAAAAGATGAAAAGGGAAGGGAAAAAGTCCATCAGGGAAAAGAGAAAGAAGGGGAAAAGGAAGCGAAGGGGAGAGAAAAGAGGTTAAAAAAGAACAAAATGGAAATATAAAATGTGTAGGGAAAATGGGGAAAAAGGAAAAGGAAAGTGTGTAGGAAAATAAAAATGGGAAATACGCGATAGAGGAAAAGGCAAAGGGAAGGGTAAGCAATGTTGAATGCACAGAAACTTCTTACAGCCCAGCAACACTGGACTTGGTTTCTAGATTTATGAAAAGGATTTAGAGCCGAACAGGTTTCCATCCACACAATTTTCTAACTTATGCCCAGCAACGCTGGGTATCATTACTAGTAATAATGAGAATAACATCTAATCTAATCATATACATCTAACTGACAGTTAGGGTTCAAGATCTAGACTGAGGGTTCTAGGAAGGCTCTACTAGAGATACGACATGCTAACTTATCTGGAGTCCTAACTTCCAGATGATCTACAAAGAACTCTAACCCAAATACCTGCTCCTGAGGAACTCCCTCCTACTCCCGGCATCTCCATGGCCTTTAAGGGGGTCGAAGTGGTTCCCACTCCTACTGATGCGTTCGCGCTCTGGGGCCTGCTGTGCTATGCTATGCCACAGCAGACGGTTCTCGAAACGAAGTTTCAAGCACGAATAGGGTTCCAGACTGTTGGAGCCAAAAAAATGGCCTAGGGTTAGCGTTTGACCATTTATAGGTTAGGGTTGATGTCATCTGCCACGTGGCTCCAATAGGGTGCTTCCGTGTGGCGGATGCCCAATAGGTTAAGACCATGTGGAAAATGGTCTTAACCTAAGGTTGGCTAAGTTATATGAATAACTTAGTCATGCCCCCTAGTGCCACTAATCTATGGTATACAAGGCTATGGTGATAGACTTGTATGGTGACGGACCTGGAAATATACGTATTTATGCGTATATTCCCCGGGAATGCCACAATAAGTGTTTTCTTTACTCCCTTGGTTAGGAAGGGATTGAAGATGATGAAGGAAGTGCCTTGGAAATTATTGCAGGACGGTTGTTACATGGTAGTTTCTCCTTAAAATATGCTCTCTGTAGGTATCCAAAATAGTTTTGGCATGCTCTTTTCGCAAGTTTGCATTAGTTTCCAGTTGGGTGCCATAGGCATGTTCAATTTGCAAAGAATATTTTATGTTTGTATATTGCACTGTAAATATTATGGTTCTTAATGTAAATACCATGTTCTCTATAAGCTCCAGTTCAAAATCAAAATATGTCATCAGACTTGGATGTCTACTCTGTCAGAACCTTCCTTCTCCTAAATAAGCTCTTCCTAAAAGCCAAGAAGGGGAGATACATGGCGTAAAACCCCAAAGCTCTGCTTGACATGCTCATGGCGTAGCCAAAAGCTTTTAGCGTAAGGTGTTATACCGTAAGCCGGATGGCCGGGTAATGTAAGTGTGGAGCAATGGATGCACCGCTTGCAAGAGTTATATGACCCCGTGAGCTAATGCCGGTCCCTGACGTAGGAGAGGTGCCGCACTCACCCGGGAGGATGTCCAAACAGGTCTCGTGCATCCGGGAACTTGGCAAAGCAAAGGATTTACAGGGGCGCAGTCGAAGCCGTTGAAATGGGGTGGCCCATCTCAGGGTAGGGCCCCCCGCGGTGATCATTAACCGTGCCTCGAGCGAGGGCTCCCCAAGAGTGGATGGTTAGTAAGGTTGTTCCTATTCATAAAGCCGGGTAATACGGATGAGCCAGACCACTCACGGATGATTATGGTAAGCTCCCCTGCTTGCAAAGCTCTGGCGGGGTGGTGGAGAAGAGACTCACTAAGGGGTCGAGGAGGCGATGCGTGCAATTGGCGGTCAGGCTTTTAAGCCCGGCTCACTCCACCTAATCCCATATCTTCACTTTGAGAGTGTTGATGGAGGCAAGCCGAATGCGCGATGTGACTTGTATTGGTCTGCTTTGTAGATTTTAAAAAACTGCATATGATACCGCCCCCGGAGACATGATGTGGCGCAGGGTTGCAAGAATTGCGAAGTTCCACAGAGTTGCGTAATGTGGTGCACCAAACATTTATGATGGGATTTATGTTGCAATCGCCTTTATGAAGATCGGGGCTAGCTAGCACTATGGGAGTTAAGCAGGGCTGCCCGTTGTCTCCAACACTTTTGGCTGTACATTGATAGCTTGAGACGTGGATGCAGGTGTCCATGGGGGGAGCCGGGTGCAATTATCCGATCGACCTCGGAGCTTTGTTACTATATCGATGATGTAGGTTCGCTAGCCCCACACGCCAGCAAGATGCAACAAATATTTGGATGCCCTCGATTCTGGGTTCTCAGGGGCAACGGAATGACAAGTGAACTTGCACAAAACTAAGCTTCTAGCGATCCTCGTTCCTCGCAACTCCCTATCCCTGAGTTATATTACGTGGGACAGAAGTGGAGATGGTGCGGAGCTTCAAGTATCCGGGAATTGATTTCACTACTAACATGCCGTGGGATGAGTGTGTGGAGAGGAGAGCTAGTGCAGCCGGAAGGCTCTATATGCAAAGGCAAAACGCCAGGTGGGATAGATCTCTATGACCGATTTGGGTGGAGGTTTGGGGCCCAAAGAAGCTAGCAAAAACACGGGGATAGGTTGGAAAGGATGCGAAAAAGCTTTCTTGACATATAGCTTGGGGGTGAAGGACACCGCATCAGATCAGATTTTTGTTGTATGAGACGGGGTTCGCCTTTACAAAGATTCGCCATGCTTGTGGCATCTTACTTGCTTCTATAAGGTGGATGGGATGGATGAGCATCGCTTGCCTCCACAAAGCCGCCTTGTTAACGCTAGGCCCCCAAATGCAAAGAGGGTATGGCACGAGCAATCGTAAGGGAAGGTTTAGGAGGTGGTCTATGGATTACCAATGGATGGGGCACCGCGCATTCGGATGTTGCGAGAATGGGCAATTGATCGCGGGCTATGCCGCCACTCAACTGGGATGCCTCTACTCTTGAAAGCCCAAGACAGCACTATCACGCCAGATAATCCCGCCCTTGAGCATGGACCCCATCGATACTTGAAAGCACACATATCCGTGAAGAAACGGAGAGCTATTGTCGCCATAAGGACGGGTTCCCATTACCCTCGCAATTGAAACAGTCATTGGGGGTGAATGGCGGCACAAGATCCCTGGGAGGAGAGGATATGTCGGTGTTGTGAGATGGGCGATAGAGGATGAGCACCATGCCCTCCAAATGCCCGGCCTTATGCCCATGTCCGGAGCAAAGGCATATTGATCTTAGATGCTCGACACACCGCTACCTCGCCATCGATCACCTATGGTAGCGCCGATCGAACTTACATCCTGCAGATTTAATACGGACTTGCTCTTCTGGGGGCATGGTATTTGAGAGCCTATTGTTAGGGTTTTTCCTCCCAAGTGGGGGTTTTTCATCCCTGGTAGTAGGGATCTACCATCTGATTACATTGTTTGTTTTTTGTGTTGGGGTTTTTGGCTTTTTTGCCTGTTCTCTGATGTACTGGCCTCATAGGCCTCTGGCCTCCGTGGACGTTAAAATAAACTTCCTTCCTTCCTTCCTTCCTAAAGAAATATTTTTGCAAAGATGCTATAATACCTTCTGATAATTAGATTTCCAAATAATTGCGCTTTGAGCTAATAACAGCTTGAGCAACAATTAGGCAATATAATAGAGCAACTGCCCTAATCCATTGCCACAATTTATGATGTCTATTGTACATTCTGACCTATCCTTTGGTATTTACATTTTCTACAAAAACAAGAAATCTAAGTAGTTCATATTTATGCGAACTACTATCATTTCTATAAGCAAAACATTATACATTAGACATGTAATTGCTCAAAACATTACATTTGCTAAATTAGTTTACTTTTCAAAGATTGTGAAGGAAAAGAGGGTACGGGAAAATTAGAAAGAAAGGGGATGAAAGGGGGTTGGGGAAGGGGGTTAAAAAAAAAGTAAAAAGGGAGAAGGGAAAATAGTAAAAAGGGAAAAGGAACAAGGTGCTGCGCACGTGGGGTTGCCCTTCGGTGGCCCGAGAGAGTGTTTTTATAGTTTCTATTTTGTTGTTTCATGTCAGGTGTTTTTTTGGATGATAGAATATGTAAACACTAATAAATTCAGACTTTTGATAGAATATGTAAATGCTAATAATTTTAGACTTTTGAAGGTATAGCCAAAATTCGTAAGAATGATTATGAAATTAGGAAGGACAAGTTAAAGTTACTAGCAAGAGGCACCAACCTGAATTTAACTTGCTGCTTGATAGCTGCTTGATAGCATAGCAAATCACAAGAACAATGTTGCACAAATTAATTGTAGTTTAGATGCCAGACATGAATTAAACCATGTGAGCCTATTGTTTGAGCTGTGTGATTTACTAGCTAAAAGTCTTGTAGATTTATAAATTCTTTGTATTTACAAGATTTCTTATGATTTTGAAAAGCAAAATGGTGAATTGAGGTAATTTCTGTTTACGTTTTTGTAGAATTTGAATGCTATAACAGGATTTCAAGTTGTAATTTCATTATGTTATGTCTTTGAAGTATCAACTAATGCTCGATGTCTGTGATGCTCTGATGCTCGATCTCTGTGATGCTAATTATAGCCTTCTATTTACTGTTTTTGCAAAATTTGAATTTTATGTTCTTCATCAACTCTATAACAGGATTTTGAGCTGCTATTTCATTATGTTATGTCTTTGAAGTGTGTACTAATGCTCGATCTCTGTGATCTCTGTGATGCAGGTTTGATTGCTGGAACTTAGAGGTAATTCAACACCAATTGGAGTTCAATTCCCCTATATCAAGTTCTATTTATTTGTTTATGTGTCTTATAAACGGTGAACTGTTGAATTATATCAGGGTAACATCTGAACGACAGGGGAAATTTGTGCACCAACTCAGTGCACCATCATATAGGTGAATATGTTGACAGAAAATCAGGGTATGAATGTGAACCAAATCTGTAAGAAAATGCATGATTTTTGGAAGACGATATCTTGAGCTATAGAAACCAAAATGCTCCAATTCTGGTATTTTTGGATTGAACATACTTAAGCTTTCATTTGAGCCTCTTTTCTTGAAATTTGGACTTACCAAGCTACAGCTATGGCCTTGAAAGTCTTAAGTGAACCAACCCTAGGGGGTATACTTATTCCAACAATATCTAAATGAAACAAATTGTGGGAAATCCAGTAATTTTCCCCAACCGGTGGTTTACTAAGGCCATAACTCATGACAAATACCCAGTCTAAAGATTATACGGAAGGGTTTATTATGATACTTTAATGACATAGTTATCTAGGGGATTGTAGGCCAAGTCCTAGAGAAGAAGACCAAAGTCTACCAAAGCCATTGTATTGAGCAAAGGCAACGCTACCACTAATGAAGACGGTGCGAGAGGAGGAGGGCTAGCTAGGGAAGTGAAGAAAGGCGCCGCGCTTGCACTACTCCAATGGAGACGAGGTTTGATTTTATCTAAATTTCTAATTAAGTGACGATCTTTGATATTATAACGACAACGAAATGGGGCATAACATCAAGTGCAACATCTTACTCAAGACACTCAAAGATTCTTAATGTTGCTTAGTGCGAGGCCAAGCTAGGCCTTATTTGAGCTAAATATCTAGCATGTAGCGACCTTTCTGTGCATAAGTGTAACATAACATGTATTTAGTTGTCATTAATAATTGGCATGGTCATTTATGATAGTCCATAACTTAGAGGATAATAATAGCTCTTTAAGAGTATATAAGAGTAACTATTTATCTCCTTAGAAATACAATTCGTCGTGGGACCGTACAAAATACTACTAGGATTAAAAAACCCTCGGAATTTAAGGGAAAAACCTTGTAGCAATTATGATAATAGAAAGTCAATGCACGTACATGCCAGCTATACAAATCACACACACATATATAAAATAATATAATATGTATATATGAAAGACATCGTGGAAACTGTCTTCTGCATTGGCAGCTGCAAATAATAAACGTAACAAAATTAATAATACAAGTAGTGAAATAGCAAGCGCAAGCAAAATTATAGCCAATTACCTGCAGTAGCAAGGGTAAAGCGGGCATCATCTTGAAGGGATGTCCAGAACCCATAACCTCGTAGGTTCTTAGATCTCAAATATCTCACCTTCTCTGTGATTGTTGATGCATCATCATATCCAACCCAAATATTATCTTTATATGCGTACCTAGTACCTGCATTATTGGGAACAACAGCCCCATTAGCCACAAACTGAGCAATTACGGCATAGCTAGGATTCTCCCCTAGTGGATCTTGATCCGTTGGAGGGTTGGAACAGTAAACGGCAGCGGTGAGAAGCATGGCACCAGGAGCCCTAGCACGTAGCTCCTGGATAAGAAGACCGTAGCTTGAGAGGTAATATTCTCCCAGTCAAGATCAAGTCCATCAAAGCCATTTTTTTGAGCAAGGATAATGCTAGTACTGATGAAGACAGTGCGAGAGGCCGGGTTTCTTGCCATGGAAAAACGTGGTTGGCAATGTGGAGCAATCACTACTGCTGTGTAAAAAACTGGAGGATTCATTGTTGTTTTGGAAGGAGATTTTTGCCTCCTTGAGGTACACCTATATAAACACTATAAATATGCGAGTGATGAACCACAATTACAAAAGTAAACCATGTTCGTTCTTGCAAGCATCAACCTGTAGTGTTGTTGGAAGTTGCAAAATGTCCAAGTAAAAACACAAGCAAGGACATTAGCCCGGCAACGCCACACAAGCTAGGACATTAGCCCGGCAACGCCGGGCACACGTTTACTAGTAGTAGCTAAAAGTCTTATAGATTTATAAATTCTTTGTATCTACAAGATTTATTATGATTTTTAAAAGCAAAATGGTGAATTGAGGTAATTGTAGCCTTCTGTTTACGTTTTTGTAGAATTTGATGCTATAACAGGATTTCAAGTTGTAATTTCATTATGTTATGCCCTTGAAGTATCAACTAATGCTCGATTTCTGTGATGCTCTAGATCTGATGCTCTATAATGCTCGATCTCTGTGATGCTAATTATAGCCTTATGTTTACTGTTTTTGCAGAATTTGAATTTTATGTTCCTCATCAACTCTATAACAGGATTTTGAGCTGCTATTTCATTATGTTATGTCTTTGAAGTGTGTACTAATGCTCGATCTCTGTGATCTCTGTGATGCAGGTTTGATTGCTAGAACTTAGAGGTAAGTCAACACCAATTGGGGTTCAATTCCCCTATATCAAGTTCTATTTATTTGTTTATGTGTCTTATAAACGGTGAACTGTTGAATTATATCAGGGTAACATCTGAACGATAGGGGAAATTTGTGCACCAACTCAGGTAAAGTTGTGAATCAATTCTGCACCATCATATAGGTCAATATGTTGACAGAAAATCAGGGTATGAATGTCAACCAAATCTGTAAGAAAATGCATGATTTTTGGAAGGCGATATCTTGAGCTATAGAAACCAAAATGTTCCAATTCTGGTATTTTTTTTATTGAACATACTTAAGCTTTCATTTGAGCCTTTTTCTTGAAATTTGGACTTACCAAGCTACAACTATGGCCTTGCAAAGTCTTAAGTGAACCAATCCTGGGGAGTATACTTATTCCAACAATATTTAAACGAAACAAATTGTGGAAAATCCAGTAATTTTTCTTCAACCGGTGGTTTACTAAGGCCATAACTCATGACAAATACACAGTCTAAAGATTATACGGAGGGGGTTATTATGATACTTTAATGACATAGTTATCTAGGGGATTGTAGGCCAAGTCCTAGAGAAGAAAACCAAAGTCCACCAAAGCCATTGTATTGAGCAAAGGCAATGCTACCACTAATGAAGACGGTGCGAGAGGAGGAGGGCTAGCCAGGGAAGTGAAGAAAGGCGCTGCACTTGCACTACTCCAATGGAGACGAGGTTTGATTTTATCTAAATTTCTGGTAAAATTAAGTGACGATCTTTGATATTATAATGACAACGAAATGGGGCATAACATCAAGTGCAACATCTTATTCAAGACACTCAAAGATTCTTAATGTTGCTTAGGGGCAAAAGTATGCTAGTGGGTAGCAAATAAACGCCGATCAAAAGACACCAAAGACCCAAAGACTTTCCAAAGATTTTTTTTTTTTTTTTTTTTTCATAATCGGCCATGCAATTCGATCATACATGCAAAATTTCGTGGCCTAATTTGGGATATTGAGTGAGCAATTAGAGAAAATCCATTTACTCAACAATTTTTGGTAAAAACGAAACAAAATTTCTTAATTCAGCCCAAAATTAAGCTAAATCGGATGGGGCTTTTCGATTTTCATAATCGGCCATGCACCCATATCCTACGTTAAAATTTCGAACCTAATTTGGGATATTGTGTGCAATTAGAGAAAAACCATTGTTGCGGCAGCTTTGGTACGTTGAAGAATTTTTTAATTCAGCCCAAATTAAGCTAAATCACCGGGGCTTTTCGGATCTTCATAATCGGCCATGCACCCATATCCTACGTGCAAAATTTCGTAACCTAATTTGGGATATTGAGTGAAAATTTAAAGAAAAACCATTTTTGCAAATGGTTTTTGTAAAACAAGGAGAAATCTCTTAAGTCACCCCAATTTAAGCAAAATTAGATGGGGCTTTTAGGGTTGAATATGGTCGAAATGACAATCCTACCTTGGTGGATAAGTTTTATGAAAAGATATGATGGATTGAGCAACTAATTGAGATTCACATGCCAATTTGAGTTTGGATCATTTCACAAGCACTAGTCGACTCCAATCTAATGAAATCGATGCTAATCTGATGAAAAATTCGAGCAATGTGGAACGATTCTTGGCTGAAGAATCCTCTTAACAAATGAAGGGTGTAAAAAAACGAACCCACGAGCACCCACCAGCACAAAAAAAAAAGCAGGAAGCAGGGGTGCTAAAAGCATGCGTCCGGACACGTGCTTTTGCACCCCACCAGCGTACTTTTGCCCTTAGTGCGAGGCCAAGCTAGGCCTTATTTGAGCTAAATATCTAGCATGTTGCGACCTTTCTGTGCATGTGTAACATAACATGTATTTAGTTTTCATTAATAATTGGCATGGTCATTTATGATAGTCCATAACTTAGAGGATAATAACAGCTGTTTTATAAGAGTAACTATTTATCTCCTTGGAAATATACAATTCGTCGTGGGCCCGTACAAAATACTACTAGGATTAAAAAACCCTCGGAATTATAAGGGAAAAACCTTGTAGCAATTATGATAATAGAAAGTCAATGCATGCACGCACATGCCAGCTATACTAATCACACACATATATATATAATATATATCTGATATATATATGTTCTTATGTTTGTCCTCCTAAATCCGACCGTTGATCCGAGATCCTACGGCTCACGTGGCTTTGGGACGATCCTACACGCCCATGGCTTGGGAGTTTGTGTATAGACTATATATGTAAGCGATCCTACGGCCCGTGTTGATTTGATCCCGATGTTTGGCCCGAGATCCTACTACCACATTGCTTTGGGACACATCCTACGGTGCACATGGCTTTGGGAATTATATGTAATCGATCCTATGGTCCAGGTTGTTCTTGATCTTGATCGTCGATCTAGGATCCTACGGCTCATGTTGCTTTAGATTTTTGCCACATGGCACGATCTCGGCCCTTGATCGGGTCCAAGATCCTACGGCCCACGTTGAATGCTCATCCTTTAAGGAAAGGCTTTTAAAATATTTATGTTGTGTGGGGGATTTGAACCCTGGTCATTGACCCCCTAGCCCCCCATTCTAACCACTAGACCAAGCATTAATTCTATGAATAATTTATGTTTCAAATATACTTAAGGGTAACAATATAGTTAAGATAAAGTGGAGTATAAAATTCTACCTAGTTCAAAAGAGTTCTAGAATGTTCTGGTAGGCTCTAGAAAGTGTTCTAGAATCTTCTAGAAAGTTCCAAAATATTCTAGAAAATTCTAGAACATAATCTGGGGGAAATCTATGAAAATTCTTCCAGAAAGTTTCAAATTGTTCTAATAAGTTCTAGAATGTTCGAAATGTAGGAATCCATAAGAAGGTAAGAGAATCTAGTTCTAGGATATTTTGAAAGTCTCGCATCGTTCCGTAAAGTCTTAGAATGTTCCGAGAAAGCCTTAGAATGTTCTAAAAAGTTCTAGAATGTAAAGGAATCTAGGAGAATCTAACTAATCTAAGAAAATCTCATAAAATGTGAGAGAATCTAGGAAAATATTTACAAGCCTAGGGGAATCTCTTAAAAATCTAGGGTATTTAAGGGAATCTTCATAAAATCTAAGGCAATCTAGGAAAATGTTGATGAAATCTTACAAGATCTAAGGGAATCTTTATAGAATCTCTTTGAATCTCATATAATGTAAGGGAACCTAAGGCAATCTCATAAAATCTAAAGGGATCTAAGGGGATCGTCATAGAATCTTGGAGAATCTACGGAAATCTAATGGAATCTAGAGGGAATCTTATAAAATTTAGAGGAATCTCCACGAAACCTCCAAGAGAACCTTGGTAGAATCTTAGAGAATCTATGAATTTAGAGTATTCTCAAGACATTCTTTTAGAATGTAGGGCACGACAAGAACTTGCAGCATAGGAACATGCTAAAACTCGAACATGCACCGTAGGACGCATTAAATTTCTTGTATATATATATATATATATGAAAGATATCGTGGAAACTGTAACTGTCTTATGCATTGGCAGCTGCAAATAGTAAACATAACAAAATTAATAATATAAGTAGTGAAATAGCAAGCGCGAGCAAAATTATAACCAATTACCTGCAGTAGCAAGGGTAAAGCCGGCATCGTCTTGAAGGGATGTCCAGAACCCATAACCTCGTAGTTTCTTAGATCTCAAATATCTCACCTTCTCTGTGATGCTCTAGATCTGATGCTCTATAATGCTCGATCTCTGTGATGCTAATTATAGCCTTGTGTTTACTGTTTTTGCAGAATTTGAATTTTATGTTCTTCATCAACTCTATAACAGGATTTTGAGCTGCTATTTCAGTATGTTATGTCTTTGAAGTGTGTACTAATGCTCAATCTCTGTGATCTCTGTGATGCAGGTTTGATTGCTGGAACTTAGAGGTAAGTCAACACCAATTGGGGTTCTATTTATTTGTTTATGTGTCTTATAAACGGTGAACTGTTGAATTATATCAGGGTAACATCTGAACGACAGGGAAAATTTGTGCACCAACTCAGGTAAAGTTGTGAACCAATTCTGCACCATCATATAGGTCAATATGTTGACAGAAAATCAGGGTATGAATGTGAACCAAATCTGTAAGAAAATGCATGTTTTTTGGAAGGCGATATCTTGAGCTATAGAAACCAAAATGTTCCAATTCTGGTATTTTTGGATTGAACATACTTAAGCTTTCATTTGAGCCTCTTTTCTTGAAATTTGGACTTATCAAGCTACAGCTATGGCCTTGCAAAGTCTTAAGTGAACCAATCCTGGAGGGTATACTTATTCCAACAATATTTAAACGAAACAAATTGTGGAAAATCCAGTAATTTTTCTTCAACCGATGGTTTACTAAGGCCATAACTCATGACAAATACCCAGTCTAAAGATTACACAGATGGGATTATTATGATACTACTCGAGTTTTAATGACATAGTTATCTAGGGGATTGTAGGCCAAGTCTTTTAGAGAAGAAGACCAAAGTCCACCAAAGGCATTGTATTGAGCAAAGGCAACGCTACCACTAATGAAGACGGTGCGAGAGGAGGAGGGCTAGCCAGGGAAGTGAAGAAAGGCACTGCACTTGCACTACTGCAATGAAGACGAGGTTTGATTTTATCTAAATTTCTGGTAAAATTAAGTGACGATCTTTGATATTATAACGACAACGAAATGGGACATAACATGTTGCTTAGTGCAAGGCCAAGCTAGGCCTTATTTGAGCTAAATATCTAGCATGTTGCGACCTTTCTGTGCATAAGTGTAACATAACATGTATTTAGTTGTCATTAATAATTGGCATGGTCATTTATGATAGTCCATAACTTAGAGGATTAATAATAGCTGTTTAAGAGTATATAAGAGTAACTATTTATCTCCTTAGAAATATACAATTCGTCGTGGGCCCGTACAAAATACTACTAGGATTAAAAAACCCTCGGAATTATAAGGGAAAAACCTTGTAGCAATTATGATAATAGAAAGTCAATGCATGCATGTACATGCCAGCTATACTAATCACACACATATATATAATATGTATATATGAAAGATATCGTGGAAACTGTAACTGTCTTATGCATTGGCAGCTGCAAATAGTAAACATAACAAAATTAATAATATAAGTAGTGAAATAGCAAGCGCGAGCAAAATTATAACCAATTACCTGCAGTAGCAAGGGTAAAGCCGGCATCGTCTTGAAGGGATGTCCAGAACCCATAACCTCGTAGTTTCTTAGATCTCAAATATCTCACCTTCTCTGTGATTGTCGATGCATCATCATATCCAACCCAAATATTATCTTTATATGCGTACCTAGTACCTGCATTATTGGGAACAACAGCCCCATTAGCCACAAACTGAGCAATTACGGCATAGCTAGGATTCTCCCCTAGTGGATCTTGATCCGTTGGAGCTCTCCCCTGAGATCCAATATCATGGTTCTGTGGATTATTCAAGATCCATGACACCCCATATGCGGGAAACCCATACACGATCTTTTGTGGATTTAACGTGAGCAACCATTGTTCCAATCCATAGGCACCATTCACGGTGGCATCATTATTGTCGTGAAGGCGAGCATGATTATTGGTGACACTTTCCCATCGACCATGAAGGTCATAACTCATGACAAATACCCAGTCTAAAGATGACATTGAGATGGGGTATGGTAGTACTACTCGTCGATTTCCAGTGGAATAGTTAACTTGGGGGTTGGAATAGTAAACGGCAGCGGTGAGAAGCATGGCACCAGGAGCCCTAGCACGCAGCTCCTGGATAAGCAGACCGTAGTTGTCCATGTCAGCTTGAGAGGTAATATTCTCCCAGTCAAGATCAAGTCCATCAAAGCCGTTTTTGTGAGCAAGGATAATGCTAGTACTGATGAAGACAGTGCGAGAGGCCGGGTTTCTTGCCATGGAAGCGAAGCTCTTCGAGATAGAGTCGTCTTTAGCGCCTCCCCCAATGGAGATGAGGGTTTTGATTGTAGGATTTTTTGCACGAACTTTTTGGACGAAGGAGGAAATTGAGTTGTCGGCAGTGACAGAGGAATCAGGGTTGATAGTGGCAAAGGCATAGCAAAGATGCGTATAGAGGGAACTTTTGATAGTAGATGGATCAGCTTCCCAATTTGCCCAGTATCCAAGCTTGACGTAGTCCGCCTTCGCCATTGCAGAGCTAGGAATTGTAGTGAGTTCTGGCTTTTTGCAGGCGGTTATTATAGCTCCTTTGGCAATATTATAATGTTGTCTGTCATGCTCACACGACCGATTCCTACTAAGACCGATTCCTACCAAGAGCAAATCATTGTTGGAAAAAGGACCCACGTTGGCACGTTCTTTTTGTTTAAGTTATTTGACTTGGGGGTTGAACCTTGCTGTTAAAAAGGGGGCTTAACTGCGGCTGCAGGAGCAGGGCAGTTGAGCCCGGGCTCGCCTGTTTAAGTTACTGCTGTGATAGCCGAGGAAGGGTAGTTGAGCTAATATTTATCGTAACCAGACCGAATTTATCAAAACCAGACCTCCATTAACTTATCAGACCCTTATCAGCTGCCGCTTTGGTTATCAGTTACCGAAATTGGACCAAGGCTGACCTCAGGATTAAGAAATCGATTCTGCCCTGTGAAAATGCTAAAAGCTGCGGTTAAGGTAATTCCTCCTTCTCCGTTCATGATAGCGTCCGGAATGAAATCGAGTCCAAGTGGTATATGGGGCCAACCAATGCTTTACCTGTGATGTGATATATGGCGCCAACCAATGCTTTACTTTTAGACACAAGATTTACTGCATTGACTTGCAAGCTATGCTCTATTCTTGAGACTTAGATGTAGCTCTCAATGTAGGTAATAAACAGATGGCATTACTTGATAAAATATGGGTCAGGAACAGAGCAATACAAGTACACTGATAGCAACAAAGAAGGTTATGTAGCACAAGAATTGGTGGGTTTTTCATTGATCCATTGTGATACTTATACAATTGACATAATAGGGAGGTACATCAACCAAAACAGTAGGTACCATAGTCACCAAACTCCCATGATTACAGGCGTAAACTTCTTAGATTACATAAATCAATACCCCTACTTAAGATAAGAAGTTTACTTAAATATAACCCCTTAGCCCTACTTAGGGTTCATTCAGACTAGCTGTTAAGTTAGGTTAAGTTAGCATTTTTAACCACAACACTCTTCACACTGCAAGTTAAGTTAGCATAATATTAGTTAGTGGTGGTTAACTTTTTTTTAACGGAAAACATTAACTGAACCTTCCTTCACACTCAACATCGCAGGTAATATGCTGTTAACACAAAGTTAACTAGACCATTAAAATATACTACAAAATGTGAAAAATTAAAGTGACCCCAACGACGTCACTTTAACTCCAGTTAATTAGCGATGCCTTTTCCTATATACGGCGGGCAGATATGGCGAGGGATCGAGGAGGACTTGGGCGCAGTCGAGATCATGGGCGTGAAGGGCATGATGGAGGGAATCGAAGTTAGGGATGAATAGATAATTTTTTATTTCAGATGCATTGCTCCATTCTCATGTATTTAGGTCTCCTTTGACCTGTTTCTCATATCAAACCATATATAATGATACATCAAATTTCTGAATTTTTCTTTTTCCCATAGCTAATATTTCTATGTTCTGCCTCACGTGAAGCCGACACGTGCTTTGCCATAACCAGGTGTTCGCTGTTCGCTGTGAGAGGAAACTTTGCTTTCAAGCAAAGTCTTCGGCCAGTGATGCATCCGTCGATGCAAGTTTTTGTGTACAGAAGGAAAGTTGCGGCCAATGATGCATCTGTCAATTATGCATCCCATGTCACTAGGTGGAACAAATCTGTGGGCATTAGCAAGAACGAATACTATAGATCAGGCTATGAAGGATATGGTTGCTCAGTTTTGGTTAGATAACCCAAAGGTTTCATCAAAAATTAGAGATGTCATGAAGAAGAGGACACAACCAATTCAATATATTGACATTCATGTTCAGCATAAACTTGGAAAACATGCTCTATTACTATGGACTAATATAATCTAAATCTAACCTGCCATTTCAAAATGTTAAACAACCTGGCTACTAGCAATTGGCAGGAGCAAACAAAGCCAAAGCAAGTCAGAAGAATAAAGAAGACTTTGGTTTTCATGTTCGCCATCAAAACAGCAATTACGAGCAATACCAATAATCTAGAACCAACAACCAATTTCAATTGCATCATGTTGCAATGCTCCTCCTTGCATTACTATTGTTTACCACAAAAAATGTCAAAGCAGGCAAGAATGCAATAAATACAGAATCCTCTTGAGGATCAATGCAATGGTTCTGATAGGTTGGACAATTCTATGTAAGAGCATATAGGTATATCTAAATCGCAAAAAAAAAACTTTGCAAGTTTTCCATCAAATTTCAAACTAGAATGCCTCAAAACAAGGTTAAAACGCACTTATTTAAGAAGTGTGTTTGAAAGATTACTTTAAAAAAATTGAAAACTTGAAAAAACAAACAAAATAGGGAGCAAAATAGATTGTTGAGCATTTAGCGTTCGGAATACCACAGAAAAGGTAACATTTTTGAAGCTATTTCATTTAAAAAAGAGGGCAGGGAAAAAAAATGCTTGTTTTAAGGAGAGAAACACTAGTTTTGGAAACTCAACAAGTTCTTATTGATGAAAATAGAAGCAAATACAGTTTGTCTTTTTGCACACTTAATGTAAGTACTACCAAAATCAAACATATAAAAGACAAAGTGTGTGAAATCATGGAGCAAGAAACAGTTGTTCTAATTAAACATTGTTGAAGACACAAAGCTTTCAGTTTAAAATTTTTCATAAATATGTATTACAATTCTTAGTACATAGTTTAAAATAAAACAAGAGAGGCACTCAAACAACCATGAACTGGTATTTAGACATTTCAATCTATCTATATAAATTCATACGGGAGGTGGCTCTTCCCAGTCCACAGGACTCTCGTCCCCCTTTGGATCTGTCTCTTGTGAGGCCACAAAGCCAGAGATGCCTGCTGCTGATTCTAATGCTATTGGAATAGGCGGTTTGGCGGGCTCTAGCTCCACAGGCTCCAGGTCCACGAACTCCACCTCCTCATCTTTTCTTCCCGTAATTGGAGGCTGGATTTCTGTGTAAGTGCCTTTGACATCCCCCGCACCATTCTTTGCTTCCAATTCCTCATTTTCATCAGGAAAGGATTTACAGGAGCTTATCCTGGTCCTGATGAAACTTATTTTGTCTGCGTCTATATCAATAGAAACAACATTACGTCCCTGCTTAAGGGTGCAAATTGTTGTGGTGCCTGTTCTAGAGAATGCGTCCAAAATCCAGTCGTCAGGGCAAGAAAACCACTGTATCAAATTGTTAATAAGCCTTTGTGGCTTCTGGTAATGGGACACCACAGCGCCTTGTCTCTGTGGGTCTCTCAACTTTTGCAAGATAGCAGGGAACTGGAAAGCATTGCATGGAGGCGTCTTCTTCTGCGTATTAAAATGTACCATGGTTTTTGGGTTGCCCCTAGGGGGGCAATCCCTTGTTTATGTGGGTTTTTGGCATATTCATGGTATATGCTAGCATATACCTAGAATATGCCAAAAACTGCTAAAACCTAACCGTAAAATTTTAAATGTTAGGTCATCCCCGTTGCCGGTTGCGTAAAACCGCAAGAAGGAAGTTAGGATGCATGGAAGCATCGGAAGTAAGAATTCCGACATTTGCATTGTTACTGTCGGAGCTCGGCAGAGAGAGGGCGAATCCAGGCTTAGGCTTTCTCTTGGAGAGCGAGGTTGCAAACTAGAACAGTCTGCATCAGGTGCACTGCTGCCACGTTAGTTTCTGAAATAGTTGTTTCTGGTTGTCATAAACTAGTAGATGTCTTCTCATAATGTGCTTCTAATAAAGAACTATGGCTGAGGAATATCATTTCGTACTACTCCTTGAAACAGTTCTACTACTCATTTCGGCTGATGGAAATAGAAGGCATCACTGAAGTCTGTACATTCTGAGTTGATTCCTCTATGCATGCAGCTGGTACAGGACAAGCTGCCATATGGCAAACCAGGGCATCTCCAGGATTTAATTGTAGGCGATTTTTTCCATGAAAAGAAGCCCAAGCATTTCGTTTACAATCTATTTGGAAGCTAAACCCTAAGAGTAACATACCCTTGTAGAATAATAGGTGGCCTGAATGATAATGAATGGGGGACAAATTGGTATAAACAGAATTGCTGGAACCTGCAAAGACAGATGGGCTCAGTAGACATCAGAGATCATGTGCAAAACGAAGTTCACTGATTTATTTAGCTTGTGGATGCACCATTGAACCTCCAAAGACCAAAGAATAAGTTGTACCACCAGAAGGTATTGAGAGGATCAAGCCATCTCCTTGTACATACGTTACAAATACATTATCACAGAAGGTGCTGCATTCTCATTGAAGGCATCTTGTACACCAGCAACACAGCTATTTAGACATTCAATCTTCTGGCTGATCAGAAACAATGTTGCTAATATTATTCAACACTTCTCTGGATTGACAATCATGACCGTGTTTCTCAGCCCTATGAGCAAACTTCCCAATTGGAGCCAATTCTTCCCCTATGAGCCAAGTATTGTACAAGAGTCAGTGATGCCTTCTATTTCCAAAAATATGTACAGACTTATGACAGCATATGCAGAACTGAATGTTTGTACAATTCTGTAGTCAACTAAATCTAAACAATGACAATGTAGCAACTGAATTCATTTGCTTGTACTATATGCAAATACAATATCATTGGAGGGAAAGGTTAATGTTTTAAAAGTAGCATGTATTAGATTCATTATACGAACAATTGCAGTCTTTTGTGTAATTAATATCATAAGATTCCAATTCTTGGTTTTTGGTTCAGCTTACTAGTGAGTTTCTGCTCTTGTTTTCAGTCACTACCTTGTTCTACTAACCAAGGATACTGTAAAAAATATTAGTTAGATTATACATGAGGATAGCAGGGTTATTCATTTCTTGGTCGCTGGCCTTAAGGTTTTATTTTACAACATTGAGTTGGCAGGTGAGAGTTATAACTTAAAGCTGTTAGGTATTCCTTCTATATCCTGAAAACTGTTTTCCTAGTCCATTAGTAACACAGGTCAAACCATACAGTTCTTTATTCAACAAGGGCTAAGCAAATGTAGCCTTAACAGCCATGTTTTTGGGTCCTTGGATCTCTTCCATATTGTTTATTTGCATGAACAAGATATGATTTGAGTTGCTGGATGTTGCAGGGGACCAGGAGGATTCCATGAAGCCCAAGGATTTGTGCATTTCAAAGACAAAAGACTTGAGTCCATCTTGCATTCTTAAACGGTAACTTGACTTGTTTCAGCCTGTTGTATCATGGCCAGCTTGTTACATAGTCATGCCTGCTGAGATCATTTCCTCGGTTGCCCATTCTCATGTCTTGTGTTCTAATTTGTCTTCAGGATTTTGTTTCCCAATGGATCCAAGCACTCGACAGAGCCTTCTACTATGCCAAATATTGCAGTCCTTCATAATGTTGGAGATGTTAAGGCCAAGCGAGGCGCCACCATCCAAGAGATACATGTATGCATGTGTGCAAGTGCTCGAGTTGGTACAGAAGATGAATTTCATGACAAGGCAGCAAAGGAGTTGTTGGGTGTACAAGCGCATAGAAGGATACTATGAAAACATCTTGTCACATAGTCTAGTCTGGGGACAAAAAAGCATGTGGATCTAGCGTAGAATAAGGGAAAGACATCTTCGTCGCCAACTCAGCTTTGGGTTCAGACAAAATGCCTAGAGAGAGAATATTTACTAATCTTAATGCACAGCCTCCTGCAAGTGATGAAGAAAAAGTGGGCATCCTCCTTAAGACCAGTTCAAAGACTATTGGCCAGGAACTTATCACAAGATTTCTATGTCTTTGTGAATTCTCTTAAACTTTCTACTAGTCATTTGACCTCATGAACGCATAAAAATTTGGGTGGATATTCTCGTTGATGCATGTACATTCCTTCCTTGCTGTCAGCTATGGCCAATCTGATACCACTACAACCCGCAAGAACCTTGATTTCTTCGGCGCAAGAAAACCAGCAAGAACAGACAACATGATGAACAATAAAAATATTACCAGGATTATCATTGCCATAGTCCTGGATCCTGTGAATGAAACGCAAAATGGATAAAATTTCTTCCAAAATGGATAAAATTTCTTAGAGAAGGGGTCGAAAGAGAGAAGATTTGGCAATTTATAACAATACTAGAAGATTCATGCAAAACAAGAAGATATAAGATGTACAACGTTAAGGAAAGCCACCAAATATTTGGCTTGCCTAACTTAAGCTCCTTTTGCTACTATTGAGGGTTGAGTTAAAATTGCAATCTACCATCTGAATTTGCAAGATATAAATGCCTATCCAACCGAAAAATATAAATCCTATCCAACAGAAATAATGAGCCTTAAAAACGTTAAATTAGGCTTTTTGGGCTTTGTTTCTATGACCTATCGGTCCTTCAATGCTCCAAAGATGGTAAATAGGCAAAAATAGATTAAAAAAGAAGCTTCCAGTCAAGACATAATAGGCCAAAATGGCATGCCATGGATTTGAGTCTTTGATTATTTTTTGGTCCACATAGACCAATAGTGCCCTTATCTCAATACCATGTATCGCAATAATTTTGGGGATATAAAAAATCTTTGAGGTTGCAGCATAATGAAGGTTGCAGACCTAATTTGAAGATGCAAGGCTCAAGAAGAGAAAATTAAAAGTACGAATTTAACTCTTAGCATCATCCTCATTTATCTAGAACTGTAGCATCCCACAGCTTTGGAGCACATACATTTGAAATTGGAGGGAAATGTTTGTTCTTGCCTTCAACAATGGAACATTGAGGGGTTGATAGAGAGAAATGTTCGTGGCGGCCTTGGCCGCCGCGATAAATTTCTTGTAATGCATATTTTTGAACCAGAGGTCGTCTCGTTCTTACAAGATTTCTTTGGGTTTTGCAAATAAAGTATTCTTTTTTTCTGCAAATAAACTTCTACATTTTTAAGTTATTGCAAGTTTTTATTTTTTACCTTCCTGGGCAAGAGGTGAAAGCAACGTCCCAGGTAAAGAAGATTTCTGGTTGATTTAGCACATGGTAGAAAAGTTACCGGTAGCTTTTAAGTATTTTTCGATAAGTAGATTTTTATGTATTTTTTTATAAGGAAGATACCAATTTTTATTCGAAAATGGACAAGAAGTTGGCTTCAAGGTGTGGTACATGCAGCACATTCTTAAGAAAGAGCCCGCCTTGTGGCAGTTCAAGGTTCATACTGCCACTCCTGCAATGTCCAATTTTCCTTTTCCTATCCTTGCTTTTCTGCCTTGAATTGATTGTCAAAACATGACTTTGAACTATGATTAAGCCACTTCACCCTCCGGCTATGGAGGGCAACCCTCCGTGCGCAGCACCTTGTTTTGGTGTCTGCGCTGTAATAACCTATATGGAAATGCTCAAAGCAGCTGACTAAGCGCGGACCACCACCATAGTGGTATAAATTTATACCACGGTTGCCTTGCTGTATAATTTGATACCACGGTTGCCTTGCTGTATAAATTTATACCACGGTTGCCATGCTGTATAAATTTATACCAGCTCCAACCGTATAAATTTATACAGCAAGGCAACCGTGGTATAAATTTATACCGTGGAGTTACAGTAAAAACAAAAGCATTAACGAATGTTTGAGCACCAGTTTGCTGATAGCGTGACTTCCTTTGGGCCGTCCAAAAAAGTAAGAACTTGCACATGCGTGAAAGCCTCATCATCGAAGGCGCTATCTTTAATTCTGAAGCCATAAGGAATATCGGCTATGCACAACGTGAAGTTTTGCTTGTCCACAACTGTCCCCAGCCTGGTGCAATCACCATGTACAAGGAAAAAATAACTGTTGTCAGTTTTCCACAACAGTTTTTACATGAAAATACTATAATAAAGCGATGTTACTTTGTGGGTTAATATAAACATGAATAGTTATGTAATGTGGTTCTTACATGTAATTAATTGTTCTAGTTTGTTACAACAGTTCATCATCGTGATTTTTTTATGGGGTTCGTTTGTTTGGTTTAATAGTGTGGTATTAATAGTGATTTATTGACGTGTTTTAAGTTTGTGGTCCAATTAGTGATGTATGTCATAAACTTGTAATGGTTTCTCCGTTAATTATTTATGCAACTTAAGGTGGTCGTCTAATGGAGTTGTCTACATTTCCCTATTTGAACCAATATTTTCCCATACAATAAAACATTCCATGTTTTATACAAAAAAAATAGACTGTGTTAATGGTTTTGTCATTAAAATAATAAGACTTACATATTTTTCACATATTTGATATTTAAATGAAACCAATGGTATTTTCACTTAGAAAATATTGCCATTTTTAAGACATATGGTTATAAATTTTCTCCACCAAATTCTTAATGCTTTTGTCCGGTAAAGGGTATTGGTTTTCACAATTCTTTAATCCAGTTTTCTTTGTAGTTGGCATTGATTTATACAACAAACCAAGAAATGTTCATTGAACTTACCATTGTTGTTTTAGACTGATAATGCATATGCAACTTTTATATTAAAACACAATGTGTACATTAATACAAATATTTTGCAACATTGTGACATTTAACAACCCATATATATATGCTCAATAGCCAGGGATTTGAACCCGGGTATCTCCATTTGGCGCTGGTAATGGACCTCTAAACATTCTAAAAGAATAGTTTTTTTATCGTCCACTGAGACCAATCGGCCTATGACAAACAATCCTTGATAAGAACTGAACTTTATGAACAAGAAATAGTAGTGATGGGCGAAGAACCAGGAAGCAAAACTGCCCATCAAAACGTGTCATTGAGAAGCAACCAAGCTTATTAAATTTAGACCACCAGATTGAAACTCCAAAACCTTGAGATTCTAATCAAAGCATTCATTTATCTTGCTGAAGCCCATTGAGTTACACGGAGGTTCACAAACTCTTATAAGAGCCAAATTATATGCCTTCAATAAAGCATTTATTTATCCTTACTAGCAGAGATTCATGAGCAGCAGATGCTTCCAGTACAAAAATCCAAAGACCCGTGGAAATGCATATTTCAATTGGTAAGTGCAAAATATATTCACGTTTGACATAAGACATACCACAACAGACCGTGTAGTGTGGAGGGCTCCTAAAGATACACCTGTAAAATAGGCGCAATGTTTTTCATGAGATGTATAGCAACCAAATTTTCTTACAAATAATAACATCTTCCAAATTAATGTACCCTTGCTATTTTAAATATGTTACCTCCAATAAATGGTTATTTGCATGCCCAATTTTAGGTAGAAGTATGAAGGGTTAAAAACCACACAAAGTCTCTGCAAATTTACACTCTCTAAAACAGAATGATACACATAACAAAGCATAAAAAAAGCATAGATTAGAAACACGAGTGCATGCACCTGGACGAACATGTTCCGGAACTAAACTTTCCACCATTGGCCACATTTTCACATGTGTATTATGCTAGAGACATTGCTTCTGACATTGCTTCTAGGGAGAAGCTATGGGAGAGACTATTACAGTTTGGAGTCCCTCAATCGGACTGTAAGTGTCATATACAGTTGTATGAAATAATCTAAGCTCGAATTCTGCCGTCATGCCACTGAGAAAAGTTGGCAATTGTGTAGACAAAAGGCAAAGGAGAGCACAAAGATAGATTTGGGGCCTCTATCAGCAATGACCTCATTTTTTGTAGAAATAAGCAAAAAAGTAGAGGAGATCACAAAGATAGATTTGGGGCCTCCATCATCAATGACATCATCCACATGCAAGCTATCTTTTGTGAACCTACACTTCATACTAAAGACACCATGAACCATTTTCCTAACAATACAGAGAGACAAACGGGATGAAAACTAGCTCTCTATAAACTAAAACAATTATACAATAGTGCAATCAGATCTGTAAGGACTAATACATACCTCAAGTATATGAGAGCTTCCTAGAAGCGCTTCCTCAAGAAACAGCAATTGGGGTTATCAGACATGTAATTCTATTTGCATTCTCATCTTCAAACTGGTCCTTGATCATGCAAAAGAGATCAGGTGTAAAAAGAGAAAATATCAGTTCATCAATGGTATTTGAGAAAAATCATTAATGGAAAATATCAAAAAGATATTGCAGTAGCAGAGACTTGCAAGGACAGATAAGGGATGTCCGTTATTTCCCTCTGATTCCACTGAATTCTAAAGACTTGTAGAGTTAGATGAGCTACATAGGATGAATAAATTATAGTACCTTTGTGTCTTCCAATTAAAGTGCAAAAAAAATCCCTGGAAAGCTTGATTCTTATCATATCCATTAAAAGTTAGGCAAGCAATTCCATCAGCACAGAATGGAAAAAGACACTCATACAAAAATCTCCATGGTAAAGCAGAAATCAACTTATATGCAATAATAAGATTTGCGCAAATAGAAACATAGATGCACAAAGGGAAAAACAATTTGCACACTTAAGACTTTCCATTTAGAAATTTCCCCTGGAGTTAAGAAAAATAAAATGGAAACAAATTTTACCTCACTAGTTAGAAAGGTACTCACTAAGAAGAATAAGGTAAGTCTGCACACCGTCTATCTGGAGTGCTATCTGGAGCTAGCTTGGGACTTGTTGTTCTCTACTATTCGTTCTAGTTTGGTTTATAATCTGCAGCAAATATCAACATCTAAACTGCATAATACAAAGCTCACCTGGAGTCAAAACATGTACTTATTGCTTTAAATTTTGCTTGAGCAAACGCATAGACAAGGAATCCAATCTCGGTTATGGTGATGATCATGATCGTTATAGTCAAAATGCTGCAGAGGCATAGATCTAATATAGAAACAAAAATGCGACTTTTGCAGAATCCTGCGCATTTTGCCTATCATATTGTATTTCCGACTCAGTCGTTTGCTTGCAATGAATTGCTTGGAACCCTAGCCATACCTGTTTCTGCTACGGCCGAAATGCCTTGCCCTAATGTTTTGCCACCATTTCTGCTTTCTTAACGTCTTCGTATTGCCTTTTGCAAAATTGTCATCAAAATGTTTTTCGTACGAGGCACTAGGTAATGCTAAAACTTAATAATTCGATTATGGTGTACAAAGGGTGGCCCAATGATATTTCTGATTGGAAAAGGTTGGGGGTTTGAATTAAAGGTCGTGGATAATCACCTAACCATTTTTGCATAGGATTCTTGTGAAGAAATTCGATAGCGGTTAGAGCAGTGATGAAGGCATCATTGATCTTGTTTAGGTACGTAAAAATTGCATTATTGTTGCAAGTTTCTGACATTCTTGATGTTGAATATCAAAAATCTTGGCGGACTCAAGCGAGTTCAGTTCCACACATCCTTCAATGGGTCTATGATTCTATGCCACATAGAGGAATGGCCTTGGCAGTATCCAAACATTCTCGCCTCCAGTTCTGCATAATACCAGTATAGTAGCATTCCACATCTAGTAAGTATTCCACGGAGAAAAATAAATAAATAAGAAACTTTGATCAGGTATTATTTAGACTACAAAATGGAAGTTGGGTCGCCGTTTTGAATGTGGTGCCGCCACGTGCCATGTCTCTACAGTGGCGGAATGGAAATAGGCCCGACCATTCCGCTAAAACAGTCAAAGAACCGGGCCGAAACACGGGGCGTAGCGGTAAACCTCAGACATGTTTTCGGCTTTGAGCTACGTTACGTGTCGAATCTACACCAAAGATAAAAAGATCGGCAAAAGATCTTTACCGGATGATTTTAACTCGCTGTTCTAGTCAATTTCGATTCGGTCGTTGTTGATCTTCGGATCGATTCGATTACCTAGTTCAATGTTCCATTCGGTGCAAAAATATCAAAACCCGGATGATTTTGTTACACATGCGATTCTATCTTTGGATCTACATCGGATCTATTACGTAATGGGATCTACACCAAAAGCTCTGGCCAGATCTAAAGAGACAAATCCACAACAAAACAATAAGATTGAAGCTAAAAACCGGCTCCCAAACTTCCATTTTGTAGGAACGAAAATGGGGCTCCCTTTCAAAATAGCCCGGCGGACCGGCTCCGTGCCGGCCCGGTCATCGGAGCCCCTCACATCAAGCGGAAAGGGAGCCCCCATTTCCGTTCCTCTATACATGATAGAACAAATACTAACTCACAACTTGGAGATCTAAATCCATTCCAAGCCACCTGCGCGCCTAGATCACCACTGCAAGCATGCATAATGCTATCATAAGAATGCCATAAAATAATCGTGCTTGAACAAATGGGGCGAAATATGACCAACCTTTGCTCTGATATTCATAGGTTACTACATATGGCATTGCGGCCTTCAAGTTGCCCTTGCCATGTCATCCATTTTCTTTTTCGTTCACTGTTGGAGGAATTTTTCCATAATCCCCAACAAGTGGCCTCAAATGTAAAAATCAGGCTCACTTTGGATGCTGCAATATGAAATCAGAACTGCAATATGAAATCAGTGTGGAAGAAGAGATTTGAAGAGAACTTAGAAGAATAAACTTTGGGCCCAAAAGAAATTTTATATAAGCACAAACTTCAAATACAAAAGGGTCCCTCCATGTCTTTGAACCATGGAGGGGCCTTTGATCCAATTCGAGGAGGAGCTGCCACCATCCCCAAGAACTTGGAGCAAGGCAAGAGGAGGAACTCGTGCTCCTCAAAAATCTTTTATAAACATTACTTTTCATCTTGACCTTTAATTTTTGCCTCTTAATCTCCACCTTTGATCTTGCCTCTTCATCTTAACCTTTAATTTCGACCCCTTCATCTCCACCCTTGATCTTGCCTCTTCATCTTAACCTTTAATTTCAACCCCTTCATCTCCACCCTTTGTTTCAACCATTGGAGATATTCTTAAAGGGCCTTTATATATTGAGCCCATTACATTTAAAATTTATCTCGCCAATGCCTTAGATCACAAAATTAATCTTCTTCACACCTCCCCCCATGGCTCTCTTTCTTTTCTCTTTTTTCATGTTGACCGGGTGCCAAAAACTCGGTCAACATTCACATTTGGGATATTGGGCTTTACAATGAAAAGAAAAAGTTTTTAAAATGGTATTTCTAGCTCCAGGTCGCAAAAAGTAACAAAAGTTACAACTGCAATAGCATTCACATTTGTACCCCTTTATTTAACACGTCATACCAATTTTAACCCAAAAAACTCTACAGCTCAGGAGGCACTTAAGATGCATGAACCCAAATAATACATCCGGTGATTAATATGCTGATTGAAACAACAACGCATCAAATCATACTCAAATCACTTTCTTTTGTTGTCTGTTGCAAGGTTCCTTAACAGAGAATGATTATTCAAATTTTGCTGCAAGGTCCCTTAGCATAGAACTTTGGCACGTAGTTGGTCTATTGCAGCAGCACTTTCCCTTGATGTCTTCAGCCAATGGATTGGGAAGTGAACTTTATACATGGGTTCTACTAATAATGGCCCCTATTAAGCATGTCGACATATGGTTGCGGTTATTGAAGCAAGCATAGCAAAGGATTGATATCCAAAAGAATACAGCATTTTGCATATAGCATTTTTTACATACAACATTTTGAATCTGCAAGGAGGCAAGAGGCACCTTCTCATTAGACCATGTAGGAAATGACTCAAATATAGCTTACTTGGCAGAAATGATCATAATTTGCTTCTATTTCAGTCCCAAAGAGCCACCTAAAATTTGCTTGTTTCACTCACACCTTTGGGGTTGTGCATGCACTTGGTTCTATGCTCTCATCGCTTCCCTCATCACTAAATAAGTTGTCTGCATTGAAACAAAAATTCTATGTTTAGGATTTTTGATCTGCAAACTTGTTTATTTGGTATTCAGAAATAGGCAATAGAACATGCCTTGCATCACATTCATGGGCCTAAATAGACCATCAAATACACTACTTTGCAGTAACAAACATTTACTTGCGAAATATATATATTGTACCTTAAGATTTGAGCTTGTAATGTTTGTGGCAAGAGTAAGAATTATGCCTGAAATATATCCAGTTATAAGAATTAGCAATAGTCACCAACTATACAGAGTTCCTACATAGTGCCACGCCTGCTAGACATTCTTAACAATTTCCTCTACCATTCTTACTATAAAAACACAGTGAATAGAAAGAATGGTAAGATTACCTGTAAGGAATGAATCCATGCACGTTTTTCTGTAGTAATAAATTGGCAATATGCCAGTCAATACCAAATTGGTTTATTTAGTACCAAATCTGCAAGATGATATCCATTGGTAAAATATAAGCTGGTATCTAGAATAGCACAAAAGGATTTAATAAAGAGAAGGAATAATTTCTTCACTCCATGTTTTACCTTAAATCGAAAGCACAATTGCATAGTAATGGAAGATATGTACCATCTCTTTGCAGAAGGTCTGAAAGAAAGCGAATTGCCAGCATCTCCAACTCTGTATGCATGCCCGGGCTATGAAGCCTGCTTCAAATGGCAGACCTATGATGACATCCAAACATTCTCGCCTCCAGTTCTGCATAATACCAGTATCGTAGCGTTCCAGATCCAGTAAGTATTCCACGGAGAAAAATAAATAAATAAGAAATTCTTATCAGGTATTATTTAGACTACATGATAGAACAAACCCTGACTTACAACTTGGAGCTCTGAATCCATCCCAAGCCACCTGCATGCCTACATCACCATCGTAAGCATGCATAATGCTATCATAAGAATGCCAAAAATAATCATGCTTGAACAAATCGAACTTAACATACCAGTTACGGCCAAGAGAGAGAGGGAAGCATGAAGAATGGATTTTTAACAAAATCTAATATGCTGAGCTCTCGAGAAATCGTGGCATGCATGCCACGATGAAGCCAGAAAGGGAAAGAAATTCGGCTTCGGATCGGATAAGCCAAGCAAAAAATGTCAAAATCATCATAGGCAAAAAAACCCACTGATTTTTGACAAATCGGAATCGTTTTTCGGCCACCAAAACCCTCGAAACCTTAGGAAATCAAATCAAGGAAAAATTTCAAAAAAAATTCGGAACCCCAAAAAACCAAATTTAAATAATAGGATAGGATATTATTGTATGCGAAGATGGGACTCTTATATATCAGACTATGGGAGCCCATACAATAGTTAAGACGATTTTTTGTTCATTATATAAAAGCTATTAGGTATCCATAAAGTTTGCAAGTGGACCATATTCGAAGTAATTAGTGCGAGCATTTTGAGTATCTTCCTTGGAATTATTTTATTGAGTATGGTTAGCTAGTATAGATATTTTGTTGAGTTTGGTTAGGTAGAGTAGTTAGTGTGGGCATGTGGGTGTGCCCCCCACAATGTTTAAGATGTTGTAAAAGACCAAAAGTGCAATTGCTAGTTTAAACCTTCACGCAGTAACTCGCAAAGCATTGGAAGACTTATATTCACTTAACTTTTTAAAAAATTTAGCAAGATCGGTAGCTTCAATACATTCTCTGCCCTTTAACAACATATATTCATGTGGTTACTTGACTTGGAAAAAATAACACACCCCCTAATATATGCATTTACAAAAATCAAACTCTAGTTGCATATTTGTGATTAAACTTTAATGTATGCTAAAATAAGATGTTATTTAATTTGTAGTTGAGTGAAAAGGTACATTACCCCAGTGCCATGCATTAGCATGGTGGAGAGTGGTAGTGACAGTGTTTGATCCCAATAATGAATATGTAGCACAATAACAGGAGGTTCCAGGAGGATTTGATTTGGATATCTGAAACCATAAAATATACCCCTGAAACAATTGAATGAATTCGATGTTGTAAGGAAAAAAAATCAAATAGAAAGAATTATCACGTTTGCTCGCTGGTTGTAATGGTCAAATCATACTTAGTAGAACATTGAATTATTTTGGTCGACATCGGGTCCCCGTACATCATTTTGAAATCTTAGGGACACTGTACTTTATATTATAAAACTGTAGATGCCCCCAATCATAAGTGACCATAATTGAAACTAGAAGCACCAGGGGTCCCAACATATGCTCTGGGTCATAGGATGGACGGATCAGACGACTGAGATAGTCCAAGGCGCACCTCGTCAGGGAATAAATTACTAATTCTATATTTCTTATTAGCAGAATGGCTTTAACTAAACTTTCCCGAAACTAATCCCAAAACTATCTGTGATTTAGCTAAACTCTACAAACTTTTCCTCTCATACTTTCTGGTGTTTAGCTAAACGAACCTGAAAAATTCATCTAAAAAATTTCTACAGTATGGCATGAAAAGTGTTAAGCTAAAGTTAATATACTTTTTCTTTTACTTTAGTCATTTTCTTTGTGGTTACATGGATGTTGGAAAATAAATTACTATTCATATATTTCTTATTATCTAGAATTACTTTAACTAAACTAGCTCAAAACTCATTCCATAATTTTCTATTGTTTAGCTAAACATTACAAATTTTCACTCTCTTACTTTCTAGTGTCTTCACTCTCTTAACTTTCACTCTCTTACTCTCTTATTCCATCCACCTCATTTAGAATATGTAGAATGGAATAGAATAGAATAGGGTTTTTAATCATCCATGGAGAAATAAAATAGAATGGAATCAATTTTCTAATGTCTACGAAGATCTATACAATGCACTAGTACAACCTACTAGGATTTATTACAAAACCCTGCCTTGAAAGGTTTTCAAGGTAACAAATAAAATAGAATGGAGTCAATGTTCTAATGTCTACGAAGGTCTATACAATGCACTAGTGCAACCTACTAGGATTTACAAAACCCTGCCTCGAAAAGTTTTCAAGGTAACAAATGCATTAATGATGATATTAGACAATCAATAATAAATTAGTTTGCAAAGAAGATCAAGGTAACTGTTGCTGGCTCAACAATTGAGGACGGGCATCTAGCATCTCAAGTATGTGTAATACCAAGTCATACATAGATGGTGCTCTGAGAAGTTATGGAAGCTTGGAATATAATGCTAATGCCAAATCATGATTCCCTATCATCACAAAAGCAAGACATTTTAGAAGTATGTGGTTTTCATCTTCTATTCTATTCTATTCTTCAATGACATGTAACTGGCAACATGCACATAATCTGGCCTCTCATGCAATTGACCGCTGCCACCTGTCTGTTTCATTTTGTAACTTGTGGGACCATGTACATATTGATGCAATAGCCACAATATAAGCCTAGATTTGCCTAGATATTGTACCCCCAACATAAATTGTTCTCAGGGTTGAAAATCACTTTGATTAGACACTCAAAAATGGCTAAATATAAAGCATCAATCTTATTGTTCAACTAACCATATTATAAGTCAATTGTCTAAACAATTACTATGCCAACTAAAAACCATATCAGGTCTATCTCTAGCCATGTCAATCAAGCTCGTTTTGACAAGACCATTACTAGTTCTAATTAACCACTACAGTATGCATAAAACCAAATCATAAACCACAACTAGTTTCATGAATCACTATAGCATCAATAACCAACATTAAAGACCATGTCACAAACCATCATCACTTTTGACAAACCACAATGGCATGTGGTTTTCTTCTATCAAATAAATTCATGTATAAAAATCACGTATACCATGGTTTTTAAATAATTTGATAGTGGTTTAATATAATGGTTCATTTTTGGGCTCCTTGTGGAACGTTGTGAATCTTTCGTAGCCTAATTTTCATAGATGCCTACCAAAAGTTTGGTCGTTTATCCCCTTCTATTTACGTTTTCCCACAATGTACAGTGTGCTATGCTATCATAGCTCGTTTTTTTTTTTCTTCATTTTTTTTCCCCAAAGAGGATGGGGTGGGAAAGAGAAATTCCCCCAATTAATGAGGCCGATAATTGTGGTTGTATCATCGAGATACCTCCATATATTCTATGCCATTAATTCATTGCATTTATTGCAAGGGAGATTAAGTGCCACGTATTACTGGGATTCAATGAATTACAAGACTCTTCTTATTGATGGATTCAAGATGCTGATGTGGAATTTTAAAGGTTTTTATTAGGATATCATGAGACACAAAAAAAATTCTAATGAAAGTCTATGACTAGTTAGAGTGCAGTACTACATGGGTCAATGGTATAGAGTAGGACATAAAGTCAATGATAGTATCAACGCTAGAGATAACATATAAACAAGAATTAAATCATATGTTAGCATGGGTAGTAGAGTCCACACTGTTGTATGAGTCACCAATAGCGTTAGACATAGGGTTACCATAGAGCTAATAATAGCATCAAACATAGAATCACTAGTAGACTCAAAATTAGAAACAGATGATAGTGTCAAATATAGAGTCAAAATTAGAGCTTGATGTAGGATCATACGTAACGCCAATGATAAGATAAAAGCTAGAGTCAAATGACATGTATGCTTGAACCTAATGCTAACACATTTGACTTATAGTGCGTCAGCTATAACGTCAGTTATAGTGTTAGATTGGTTAAATGATGTAGCTTCATCTATAGAGTCAGATATAGCGTCAGAACAATGTTTTCACCTCAAATCCTTTTGATGTTATAATTGACTCTAATAGCCCTTTTCTCTTGTACTAGTGCATGTAGCTAAATCTGTCTTTAATAGTATGCATGTGTATGTGGTTTCAGCATTGATAACTCCTCCTCAAAATTTTAAAGAGATCATTGCGCTAGTTTGAAACTTTATATGGGTGGCAATGAGACATGTATAGTTATCAAAATTGTATGGAGCAAATGCTTCCATCCCAAAAAGGATAGTGCCTTGGTATGTTTCATCTCAGGCTTCATGATAACATTCTCCTTTCCAAGTTCCTTTGACAGATTCTATTGGGCCATGTAAAATTATGTGGAATGCGCCTGCTTGTTCAGTCATTCGAGCACTCTGTTGCTTTTGGCAAACCTGCACTTAAGCTTCAGTTACCATGGGCTATCTTCTACCCTGTCAAGTTGTTCCCTCATGCATCTTCCTTTCTCAAAGATTTGTTATATGCCTGGCATATAGTGAAGCCCTTGGTGGCCATTGACCCTCTTCATAGCATACAAACTTCTCCCCCCTCTTTTTGTCGCTTCCTCTTGACCTTCTTCCCCTTGCAGCCTCTCTGCACCCTAGAACGTGAAATAGAATAGAATAGAATAGAATAGAATAGAATAGAATAGAATAGAATAGAATAGAATAGAATAGAATAGATTTTTATGGTCCACGAAGACCAATCAGCCTATGGGACCCAATGAAGGAGTGCAACAGACTTATTACTATCCAGATTAAAAGATCCCCGCCCCGAAGGGTTTTCGAGGGAAAAACCGTGGTAGTAATAAGAATGTTGTCAAACTATACAAATATACATCGTCATGAAATATACATATATACATGTCAAGTGTGTTCGAGGACATAACTATTCTTGCATACCCATGACCTCCTAAAGGTATGATCCCAGCATCCATACGGAAGCTGTGCTCAATATGACATGTAGCAACTGGCCAAGCCCGACTAACTCAGCATAGCATGTCCAGATTTGATCATATGCTGGAGCTTTGAAGAGTATGGCGTTGGCTCCCACTTGGTAGCAATGAGTTTGCCCATTTTCATAGGCAAATGGGTATGGGTGTGTTTTCTTGACCTGTTCAAGGGCGTTGGCATTGAGCTTGCTGAGAAGCAAGCGTCAAGGTATTGCCTCAAGCTACGACGATCTGCCTCTTTTTGCACTTATATGCACCTGTGCTCCTCCACATTCCATCTGGCTAGCCACTGAGTTCTCTTTTCTCTCCAGCAGGCCTTGCAGTGTTGCGGCCCCATTGCCACGGTATAAGCTAGGTTAGGGAGATCATATTGACCACTTCTGAAAGTAGACGATATAGGGCTGCCCTCTGAAGAGGCAAGAAGCCTATTTGCTGCAATAGAATTTGATATGGGACAGTGGACTTCACCCCCAATGCCTGTGCTAAGAAGGCTTTCTGTACCTGCTCCAAGTCATTCCAGTTAGCGAGGGACAACACGGGGCCCCATACTTCGACCCCACATAAAAGAATGGGCTCCACTAAGACTCTGAACAGATGCGATTGATGAGCCTAATCATATAGCTCCACTCTGGATTTGCTATTACGCATTGTATAAAAGTGCCTTCCAAACCATTGTCATTATTGAGCCGGGATGGAAGTGTCCCAGTGCATAGTAGAAGGAAACTCCACTTCCAAACATTTATAGATGGTTGCTATGTCTAGATTTTGCCCCCGTAATTGGAGAAGGCCCTCATCTGATGTGCGGATGATATGAGGACCACTTTAGTCTTAGCCATGTTCATGCGCATCTTAGTCGTCTGGCATGTGTCCAGAGCATCGAGATCGCGTTGCATGTCCATTAGGGTGTAAGCTAGGAGGTCCATATCATCAGCATCTATTAGCTGCCTGATGATTTGGTGTAGAAGGTGAGCATCGCCCCCATTGTTTGCAAGCCAGCTCTCCAACTGATCAATGTAAAGCGCAAATAGTATTGGAAAGAGAGGGCATCCCTGGCAGACCCCGATACCGCTATCAAGTGGTTGGCTTGTTGGTTGCAACTGGCCTGGGCATATCTCATATAGCCTATACACTGCATTTTACAGATCTATAGGAATCCTCAACTGTCGCAATTTTGCCCATAGCTTTTCCCGAAGGCACAGTGTCAAAGGCCTTGGCAAAGTCCACAAAGCAACAATATAGGTCCTGGCCGGCAGCTTCCCAATCGCCTTCAATCGTCAGTCCGTAAGCGTGAAGATATGATCAATGGTTGAGTGCGCGAGGGTCTCAATCCTATTTCCTGACATCTGCCTCCGCCTCTTGCCTGTCAGCCACTCTTTGCTTGAGAATTCGACTAGCGCTTTGCAAACACCGAACCGACTATGATTGTTTTAGTAATTGGTTGGGGACCTGCCTTGTAGATGAGAACAACTCGCTAGTAGTCCATTTGGGGGGGGGGGGGGGGGGGGGGGGAGGGAGGGAGAGGGGAACCTTTATCAGAATACAGTTGAACAAGGTGGTTAGTACTGCGGTACTATGGAGGGCCCCGCCCTCTTGAGCAAATCGGCTTGCATCCCATCCAAGTCACGGCTTTCCCATTGGCAAGATGCGATAAGCCCTTATCCACATCTGCCCCTATAATTTCCAGCAATGGCCCTTCTTGGGGGGTAATGCTGCTTGTGCACCCTGAGGGTCATATAGTTGCTGCAAGTCCCCACTACTTGGAAGTGATGTCCCCTATGGACTATACTGGCTTTATGTCCCCTGCGCTACGATGTACCTGGCTTTCTTAGCTTTAAGGAAGACACGGTACTACCTGACCGTGTATGAGCATAGAGTAGGATCTGTGACCTGACGGAGCTAGCGTTTGTGTTCCTTGCACTCCACATCAAACTACTGATTATGTGGGAAGGTTGTAATCCCTGCAGTCCATCGAGGATGGCTTCTCCGAAAGCACCTTTCTGCAACAGTCTCGAGTACGCCAATCAGCTGGCCTGCCTGTTGCTCTAATGTAGAGTATTGCAAAATGCTTGCCAAACTCATCTGTGAGCATCTAGGCATAAGCCTCTGCATGTTCATAATCCAATCACAGCTAAGGCATGCGAGGAGTTGCCGCACAAGGGGTTCGAACAACTTGCCAAGCCAGCTGCAAGTAGGGTGGTAGATGTAAAGGTCGACCTCCTCATCCCTATTATGTATTCCTACCTAGAAGTGCTTGACGACATGAATGCTCAGGCACCAGCACATAGTCCACCACAATAGATCCGCCCCTCTGGTTTTCCTGCTTGCAAGTGCTCTTGTGGGAGGACGGCCAATGTGGCAATCCATTGCAAATTACCAGGTCAAAGATACCATAGAGCAAAAGCAACTGCCATTATAGCACATGATCTTATTGCCATCTGATGCACGTGGTCAAGCTCCTTCTGTAGGGCACAGTTGCAACACATCATTAGTCAAGGGGTCAAATCGCTTGGGTTGTTCTATCCTGATGCATTCATTGAAGTCTCCAAGGAGTATGATACTGCCCAACTGCTTGTGCTGTTGTATGTCATCGTATAGATTGACATAGGGGTCCAGCCCATCCATATCCGAGTGGGTGTGATAGAAGTTGCTCTCTGCATGTGGGAAGTAGCAGGCTACATAGATTGACATAGGGGTCCACAAAAGAGGTGCCACGATGGTGGTGTTTCCATGCTTGAGGCATGGTACTACAATGAATGACTTATCAGTTGGCTAGCATTTCGTGAAAATAGCATCTGACTATTCAGGACTGTCCTGTATGAAAAATTAATGCAGATAACATTCCTCTTTTGCCTAATCACGAGGAGCGGATCTGGAAAACTAATGGAGATATTTCACTGGGTAAGGATTTGGTTCAGCATTGCTACAGATCCCTAACGTCTGCTCCCCCCTTCCCTCTATCTTCACATTGGACAGAAGATCATTTACATCGCACGTAGGACTGCATTTGAGATGAGAATATCATTCCCAAATACTTAGTGCTTCTTTGGCATATTCTTCATTAGTCAATCAAAGTAATGTAAAGGTCCACTCATTTAGGTCACGAGTAAGTCCACTCTGCCATGTATGCAAGTTGTTGCCCGAGACTATTGAAAACTGTTTTATCTTGTGTGACAATGCTCATAGCATATGGGCATGGATTCAGGCTCGCTTTTAGTTGCATCTCAAGAGTCAACAGATTCTCCTTGGTTCAGGCCTTGGACGCTGGCCGAGACTTAAAAAACTAGCATTCCATATCACACCATCGATGGCCTGCTAGGTCATTTGGAAAAGCGATGCCATCTAGTGTTTAAGAATGTTTCCCTACTTTAGACAAAGTGCTTTTGTATGATCAGTACTTGGTGTCCACATTATCTGATAGTGATAAAGATGAGACATGGGCATCTTATCTTCGCCTCATCTGAGACTTCCTTTATAACTTTTTTGAGTATTTAATATAAGTTACACCCCCTTCAAAAAAATGTTCTCACTTAGGAAGGGACGAATTCATAATATCAAAGAGTGACAAGGGAGTGTCTAAGAAACATATTACAAATTCTTCCTTTTAGCAAAAACTTCATATTTTATAACCTTCATGCAAAAACCAGAATTACAAGAATGGTACGATAAACCATCCAACGCCCATGTAGGGAATAGATATCAAGGATATGATGGTTATAAGAGGTGCTATGAGTTATCTTCTTATACAGTTTCATGCCCCATTGATTAGACACCAAAAATTGTATTGACATGTCTGTTATTTTGGATGAATCTTGAAATCATATTTTATGGTGCATTTTGGAGTCTTTAGTTCCAAATACCCGTAGACATCAATCTGCTAGTTAATTTTGTTATGATATTGCACAAATTGCACCCTGATATGATACTTATGGCCATGACATGCCTTTATCATTGAAATTTTATCTCTCTTTTTCCGTCTATATGAGTGCCATCTTTGCACCTGGCTAATTGTAAATTTCTCCAAGGGGCAAAGTGTTGATCCTTCAAGGTGGATGATGCCTAGTGTTGCTCTTGTTTACAATTTATTCATAAGCGACAATATAGCATTGGAGCTTATTATTGTTTAATGGGTCAAGAAAAATAGATCTAGTCAATGGTTCATACATTCTTGGAACTTAATTTCTTGACATGAGACTTGAAAAAGCTTATAGGAAGTTACCTTAAAGACGCCAAAATATTGCATGTTAGCCGAGTTATTATAGAAAATATATTTCTGCGAAGGCCAAACAGATCATGGCCGTCCATCAAGGCTAACTATAGATCAAGGCCGTCCATTTGTGGTTAGAAGCGACAAAGTCTTGGTCCTCTTAGTTGTACTAGCCTAGTAGCCTCCAGAATTTTCTACTTAAATACATAAATACATTCCAGATGCACAAGGAAAACAAACAAGCATTTCTTTTTGCATCATTCACCGGATCTGAGGATATGGCGGAATCTAAGGCAGCCTTGGAGAGCGAATTGCTAAAGATTTTCACAGCTTTTGATGGAAATTGCGATGGGTTAATCTGTAAGGATGACCTCGGCCTCATAATGCTCAAAACCGGCTCTATTGTGTCCGATGAAGAGCTCACAAAAATGATGAATTCGGTGGATAGCGATGGAGATGGGTGCATTAATTTTGAGGAATTTTTGAGCGCGTTCTGTTCTTCCGAGCAGAGCTATGCAGAGAAGGAAGAGGAATTATTGGACGCTTTTAGAGTATTTGATAAGAACAACGATGGGTTTATCAGCGCAGAGGAATTACAGTCTGTTTTGGAAAGGCTGGGCGTTTTAGAAGGTGCAAAAATTCGGGATTGCAGAAGAATTGTGCAGAATGTGGACTTGGACGGAGATGGCAAAATTGGGTTCGCAGATTTCAAGAGCATGATGCTGCGTAATTCCGACAATTTCATGTGCTGCACTTAAACCATAGTGTAGTAATTTAAACATTTTACCCTGCCTGCCTTCCGACTTGTGTCATACATCCAAATCTTGACAATGTACAGAGAAGTGTTTGGCAATTTAAAACTTCTGCTAAGTAGATTGGCTAATGGTCTTTACCTATTTAATAAGCAATATAACATGTGAATTGTGTTCCCTTGAATGTGAATTTGTGTGCCCTATATCCAGAGCTCATCCACATAAGCTATGCTTGTGTGATGTGTCCCATCCTACGGCCCAGATTCTGCTATTGTTTTACCTTATATCAATTTAGCTTTCTACCTTGATATCTTATTTGGCCCAAAAATTCCTCAATTTCAAGCCGTTATTTGGATTGAAAGTTCCCCACTTTAATCCCTCAATCCTTCTAATCACCAAATTCCTTGGGCTAATAGCGAAGCTAGGCTACGTTGGCATTATAGTTCACTTAATGGGTAGGCATAATATTTACCCTAGTAGCAAGATTAAGTTTTGAGCGTACCTTAGTCTTGCGTTTTCTTTAGAGTCATTTAGACCATGGGAAACTTTGCTCCAATCTGTTGTAATGTGGGCATCCTCGCGTTTTAGGCACTTTTCGAACAAAATTATGCTATTGGGAAGTCCGTTTACGATGAAAATTGTACTCGACCTTTGCTTGCCTTCCTCTTATAATAGTAATCGTTCTAGCAACCACCATCAATGGGTAGCACTTCATTAAAGGAGGGGGCTCGTAGCTGATGTGAGGATGATATGAGGACCCCCTTAGTCTTGGTCAAGTTGACTCGCATGGCAGTCGCCTGGCAGAATATGTCTAGTGCATTGAGATGGCGTTGTATGTCTGCCGGACTGTAAGCAATGAGGTCTACATCATCAGCATATATGAGCTGCCTGAAAATCTGGTGCAAGTGGTGAGCTCCGTCGCCTCCATATTTAGCAAGCCAGCTCTCCAACTGGTCAATGTACAGTCCAAACAATGTAGGAGATAGAGGGCATCCCTGGCAGACCCTGATACTGTTATCGAACGGCTGGCATGTCAGATGCAATTCGACAAGGATCTCTAGGTCTTATAATGTTGCCCACTACTTTTCTCGAGGCAGTGTGTCAAAAGCCTTTGCGAAGCCCACAAAGCAGCAATACAGATCTCGCCGCCAGTTCCTCCTGTCCTCAATCAGGGTCCGCAGTGTGAAGATGTGATCAATGGTTGAGTGTCACGCTGAACCCCGGATGTGTGAGGGAGGGCCCGGACGCCTGGCCGCCTCGCCGACGTCAATCGGCTACTCTAGAATAACCAAGCGGTTTGGCGAACACCAAGCCGACCATGATTGTTTGGTAATTGGTTTGGATAGTGCGGGTCACTTGCATTATATATGAAAACAATACGACGGCCCGGTCCATAGTGTGTGTGTGTGTGTGGGGAGGCATCCTATAGCACCCCGCTGGAACATGGCGGTCAACACCAGGTACTATGGATGGTCCTGCCCACTTGAGCAACTCCGCTGCAGATCATCCGTGTCCGCACTTTTGCCATTGGCTAGATGTTGTGAGCCCCGGGTCTACATCTTCCTTTGTGATTTCCAACGTTAGGGCCGTGATGTGGGGGCATCGTCGCGTTGTGCTCCATAAGGATCATAAAGGCTGCTTTGCAGTATTGTTCCCACCGCTTTACGCATATGCCTATAGGTCGTGACCGGCTTTCAACACCCCCCTTGCCGAAGGTTCTAGGATGATGGTCCGGAGGAAGAACGCTTCCTGTTGATGGGCCATGATGTACCTCGGCCTTCTTAGCTTTAAAGAGAAGGCGTTATTGTCCCGACCGCCAGGGCGTAGAGTAGGTCTGTGGATCCGGTGGAGCCCGCGTTTGTGTTCCTTTGCACTCCGATCAAACCAATGGTTATGGGGAAAGGTCGCCTCCATGGTCTTTCGGGGACGACTAAGTAGAGCACCTTGATGCCGCAGCCTCGAAGCACGCCAATCGACCGGTTGCACTTTGTTGGTCTAGTGTAGGGATTGCAAAATGTCTGCCAAACGTGAAAAAAGTTTAAACGTCGTGAAAAGTTTCTCGACAGGAATTTTTTTGTTGCCGTATTTTTGACGTATTATGCTTCAAATTTGTGCCGTATTGTTCGAATAATATGTATTGAGTATAAAACATATACAGTATTGAACCTATCCCTACCATAGTGTAATAGATCAAAAGATAGATATGTGAGACGATTCGAATGTGTAAAACGATCAACATTCTCAACACACTTATAGCAACAAGACCGCAAAGAGCACTCGACGTGAAATAGATTGATGGAGCTGACAAACCAATATTGGATCCATAGTCCTCCTTTAGCTGCCAAGATGAAGAATTCAACATGGAAGATCTTTTTCAATGTCATCACTTTCATGCCTTTGGAAAGGGACATAGGAGACTTCAAGTCATCAACTACATCATCAAAACCATCAGCAATAGGAGGCCCTTAATGAAGAAAATCAACCTCTTCATTGAGGAGGAGCACACCTACATGGAGATCCGAGTCTCGAGTAACTCGAACGAATGTTACTTGCTGCTTCAAGCAGCCAACGAGTGAATGAGCTTCTAGAAAGGTTGAAGAGCTAGGATCACATAGTCGAGTAGGATAAGCTTATGGATAATAGCATCTAATAATGGGATTTGGAGGCTTTCCGTTACATTGAAGGATTGCCCCAGTATTGTTTAAGCATCAAGGATTGGGAAGGAAAGGAAAAGGAGTGACTAAATTTATATGCGATTGTTAATGGCATCCAACATATTGAAACCATTTGGTGAGATTTATCACCTCGCTAAGAAGAAGTTATTACTAGGATAATTGTTGGCCATGTATAAAGCTATACCTTCAAGGAAGAGTCCAATCAAACGAAAAAAAGTAATCTAAGAAGTCTAGCCAACTTGTTATGATGGCATCAGCTGTTTGAGCATATCATTTATCTGGCCAACAGGGCTTCATTGTGCTTATTCTTCCTATCTGATTTTGGAAGATCAAATGTTGTAACATCTTCTATATTAATAGAAAACCATTGCCTTCAAAAAAAAAAAAAAAAAAAAGAACCATTCTCTCCCAGATGAGATCAAGCAACTTCCCGGACGCACAAATTATACAAAGTGAAGGTGCATGAATTAACTTGTTATCTCTATTGTTTATGGACGTGTTTCCTTTGTGGATTTGGCTGATAACTTTTGAAGTTAATATGAACACGCAAAGGTATCAATCATTTTCCACCAAAATTAAGCATATAAGAAATTTATCGCGGCGGCCTTGCGGAACATTTCTCTTCTCCAACCCGTTGCAAAAGAAGTTTTGTGCTAAGTCGAATAGATCTCAATTCTGGACATCCTTGCGATGCGAAAGAACGTGCAGGAGTTGAACCTGCACTATTGCCATTTGTTTTGCATCAATGATGACATGGTGCCCGAAATTACCTCATGTCCTCCAGATTTGTAGCAAAAATGTCTTGAACATGGATGGTAGTCAAAATTATGTAATTATTCTTGGCTTAAACTTTTCACATCTTCCCCTTAACACCACCTTGCTCCTAATCATTCTTGGCTTAAGCTTTTTGCATTGTCCCCTTAACTCATGTGTGCCAAGCCTTGTGCATATAGACTTTGAATGTTAAAAAATATATTGCATGGTTGATTTGCAAGTTTGAGATAAATCTGATTTTAGCTTTTTCATTGATAAATTGAATTAATTGAACTAAATTGAAGAGTACAATAAAAGGTTTTTATGCTACCTAATCTTACAAATTTTAGCTTTTTTCATTGATGAATTGAATTAAACCGAAATCTTGTTTATGCTAGTATATACCTAAGATTCTATTTTTATTCGAAATTAGCTAAAAGCGGATAATTTTATCCAATAATGCCATTCTATTTTTATTCCAAATTAGCTAAGCGGATGCTCCTTCGTGAGCGACAAATTCTGGGGAACCTTTGCAATGTACTTGTTGAAATCAAGAATTTTCAATAGGAACTTTTTTTCCTCAAGAAACGGAAACCATAGGAGTTTTCCAATTTTTCTTGTGTGTGTGTGTGTGTTGGGGGCTTTACACCGATGTTTTGCATCTTTGGAATTGCATAAAACTCTTTAACATCCATAGAGAAGAATCAAAATTTAACGTACTTCATCAACGACACATAATTGGTATTTGTATTACTTGGGTGTGACTTTTTTGCTCCAACTGTGCTGGTGATATGCCTAAGAAGATAAAGCTCAAGGCAACTCTACATCATAGTTTGGCCAAGAGTTGAGCTCGCATAGAGAATATTAGAATAAAGTGCAATTTAGCCCATTTCATTCTACAAATTCTAACTTTGGTGAGCTCACCATAAATTTGTAGGAAGCGTCAGGACATTGATAAAGACAATATATTTGGATATGTCATTTGTAAAAATTATGTGAAAAGAATGCAGAGAAGTGTGACTTGACATACAAATCGATCTCGATGCTTCACTTTTTTTGTTTTTTTAATACAGGTGCAAAAATGTACATGGTGAACATTTTTTGGGTTCGTGAAACCCAGAAACCCCTCTCATGTCGGTCGAACTCAATATCACCACCTTAGCAATATCGTGAAACCCTGCTTTTATAGCGGCTTGAATTCCAAGAGTAAGAGGTGCAGGGCCCTTGTATTTGACCCGGCATTCTCCAATGCAAATGTCAACACCAACAACATCAACTGCACCACCATAGTTTTGAATCGCAGTCGTAACATATCTAGATGAGAATTGATAGCCCGAAGAAGGCAAAATGGTAGTAAGGCACAAAACTACCAACATCACATTCCGCGGATATACTTATCGCGACATTCATGATAGCATGTCCTTTGTCCGCATCAACCACATCCGGAACAACAAAGACGGGTTGTACGAGAGTTGTACAGGCGGATCACGGATGACGGGACAACCATTCACTAGCAGCATTGGGGTCCGCCAGGATGTCCTCTTTCCCCAACATTGTTTGGTGCGTACATTGACCGGTTGGAATACTTGGCTCATGGACAATGGGGGTGGCGAGACCCAACTTTTGCATCGTGTCATCGACAACTCATCTATGCATCGATGTTGACCTCTTAGCTCACACCCGTGAGGATATGCGGTCTCACTTAGAATACATTCTCGCCCAGCCACGCACATGAACGTCAATCCGGCCAAGACCAAGGTGGTCCTAATCTCATCCTCGCCATCCAAGGCCCCCCATTCATTCACTTATCGAGGGGAACAAGTGAGGTGACACCCACCTACAAGTATCCGGAGTGGAGTTTCCTTCTACACTATCTTTGACACTTCCATAAGATTGCGTGTAGCGCCAGGCCGGAAAGCACTCTATGCAATGCGAAACAATAACCACGAGCGTAACTATATGATTGGGGGCATCGGGCACATTTGTTCGTGAGTATTGGTAGAGCCCGCTCTTTGTATGCGAGTTGAAGTCAGGGCCCAGTGGTGTCCCTTGCTACTTGGAGAGATTTAGAACAAAAGTAAAGCCTTCTTAGCACGGGCACTCGGAGTGAAATCCACGGTCCCATATCAAATTTTGTTGCGGAGACGGGGTTTCTGCCACTTCAACGGCCCCTTGATAGACACATCGCCTATTTCCAGAAGGTGGTAAATATGGATGATAATCGCTCACCGACTTGGCTTATGCAAAGGGGCAATGGGACCACAAATTCACTCAAGAATTGTTGGGAGGATAAAAGAGTGCAAAGTGGCTAACTAGATGGAATGTACGGGAGCACATGTGCATCCGTGTAGAAAAACAGGCAGATCGTGACGGCCCGAGATGTTACCTTGATGCTTGTTTCTCCAAAGAAGCTTTTGGGATTCCGGGGCTGCGAGCAAGTCAAAACAAAGACATTACAAGCGGCCACATAAATCCCACATTAGAACGAGGCCCACGCTACCTACGCTCACATCGCCCATGAAAAGCGGGCATATCGCCTCCATTCGCCCGACAGGTGCCCACCATCTCCCGATTGAGGCAATTCGATGGATTGGGGAGCCACGCCGGGATAGGGTTTGTCGCTCTTTGCCGTGACGGGGCTGTTGAGGATGAGTGTCACACTTTCCGTAGCTGCCCGGATATGATCGGGATTCTGACACGCTATGCTCGCTTGATTAGGATTTGATGAGCCGCTACACATGATATCGGGCACCGACTTGGTAAGCTCACTCCTGATCATACATTCGAAGTACCGGACTTGAGGGCTCGAGATATGCCCCCAAATAACCATTTAATTGATGTCGGCTATTGCCGCCACGGTTTTCCCTCGAAAACCTTCTTCGGGCGGGGTTTTTAATCCCGCAAGAATGTGGATTTCTTTAGCTTTTGTATTGGGTCCCATAGGGCCGCATTGGTTTCGTGGACGATCAAAACAATTCTATTCTATTCTATTCTATTCCAAACTTTTCTCTAATAACCCTCTCTATTGTAGAAGTTGAACTTGCGCAAGTTCCACAAGCACCTAGTCATGTATAGCAGAAGAGAAAGGAATGAGGGTCTATTAAACCACACATATCTCACAATGACATACAAACCAATTTGATGTAACTTATAAGAAGAAAATGAGAATCTGTGGAGGCTGCCAAAATGAAATTCCACTCACACAGAAATCAAAGAGTGGGTCACCATGTAATAGCTAGAAGATTTGCTTGGATATGCTTTGCTGATTGTTTCTTCCTCAATTTTTCAGCAAATTCACTATATGCTTCAAAAATAACCATAATATCTAGATCTCATTTCTATGAATGGAGGAGCGATTGTGTGGGGATACTAAGTCCAAAACCCATGCAGTTGGAGTCCTGAAACCTCCAAATGAGCCAATGTAACATATAGTCTCCCTCGCAAACTCTCAAAATTTAGGGTATCAACGTAGAAACAAAAGGCGTGTTTTCTTCTTTTCAGAAGTTTGAAACGCTCGTGTCTAACTATGATTGATAAGTTAAGAAACCCTCGCTATGGAAGAATATTTTAAGCTTGCAATTCATTTGTTATTTCCGGTATTAATGCATTGTGCAACACAATTGAAACATTCTAAAGTCAGAGTACTCACCTTGCAAACGGAGAGAAACAATGCCACCATCCACAGAGAGAACCTCAACATCTCCCAATAATTCTAAAACTCGGACTGTGTGTGTGTACCAAATCCGTCTTTGGGTCCCCTGCGATGCATACACTTTGGAAAGCTCAAGCAATTTGAGCAAGCTTCATGACAGATCTGTTTGTGAATTTGTGTGTTCCATGATAGAAAGTCTGTAACTTTAGTGTTGAAGGGTAGGACAATCAGCAAAAATTTTATGTCAATGCAAACTAGGGCAGTCACGAATTGGACTCAAGGTGGTCACAGTGAGTGACAGGATGAAGCAAAGGCGGACCAAGATTTTTTATGATCAATTAGTGATCTTAACGTACTCCCAGCCAAGCTTAATTCACTGAAAATAACATGAGATCTTAAAATAGATTTCCAGGCTCCGTCATTCCTATCCTCTGCTTCAACATTTTTTCCCTGGAAGTCACAGTGTGATGATAAAATTCAATAGGGTTAAGACCAGCCAAGAAAGAACTTCTGATTAGTCCTTCATGTTCCGAAAGCTCGCTTGTTTCATGATGCTTAAAACCATATGCCACGGCCATGAGGCGAAAGAGTGCCGGATTTTGCAAGGCGAGGGTCTGATGGACTCCCTGCAGAAGCACCTCGCACGATTGGTACACCTAAACCTCAAAACAAAGCCTAGGAATAGATCAAACTATGGGGCTTGGCTCTGCTTCATCACACAGCCAAGCAGAAAAAGCCAAGAAGCCATCGTTGCTTTCATACTGTGGTCTAAAGATCATAGAGAAGAGATATCAAGCGAAAGCTCAAGATCTTCAAACATCGTTTGCGGAAATGAAACGAAAAAGGGCATCTTATGGCAGAAAATCGCTGGTGAAGCTCCAACGAACCACCGCCAGCAGAGCGTGATCACTACGCAGAACTCTGCAACCATGAGCCGCCAAGCTTTTGCCAAGTAGATTACCGCTGCTAGGCGAGAAATCACTGCAAGAGCTTAGTCTTTCTTGAAGCAAGAAGGCGCCGTAGCCGAAGCTCCAATATTTTGGATGCCGGAGATGGCTGATGGATTGGGCATGGCGGACCCGATGGTTGCTCCTTGACTGTAGAGGCCGCGCAGGAATCCTGTCCATAACCACACCTCGCAAACCTTATCTTAATAAACCTTATCTTAATCCTTATCTTAATCTGATACGTGTCATAAAATTTTCAATAGAAGTGTTGCGCACGAAAAACACTTAGGTGTCAATTTTTTAGCGAGGTATCAATCGGTAATATGCCAAAAGAATCGTCCTCCAATATAATATATATGTTAAGATAGTTGCATAGGAAGGCCATTGTCCATCCAAACATCTTTCAAGCAAAAGTACATTTTAATATTGACAATATTGATGTGGGTATTTATGAAATGTAGAAGCATTGCTTTGAAATTTTCTACTACAGATTTGGTTTTGCGTGCAAAAATGATTTGATTTTGTTAGAAATAGTGAAGTGGCTAGTCATGAACCACGTCCCACCACACAATTTTTTGCTGGTTCAACAACCTTACCCACGTTAATTAATGTTGATAATGACGACAAAAAAGTGAAGAAAAGTTGAAGAAGTCAAGTCGTGCTCAGAAGGCGCATATCATCTTACTATGGCCACCTCTCTGCTTATGGATATTGAAGTTGCAAAACCTCCTCTCCGCCACAAACATGTCAATGGTTTCCTGTGCATGAGTGCAAACACATTCGTGATAGAACCTAATGTTCTTGATAGTTCCAGCATAAAACTAAGAAAATCACAGTTTCATGGCCTCCCCAATAACAACCCAGATCCCTGATTATCCTCCATTGCATCTGGCTTGCTTTAAGGGAGACGAGGAAGAAGTGAAGCGCTTGATCCAGCAAGGTGCTAATGTGCGCGAGAAGAAGACAGATAGAGAGTATACACCATTACATGTAGCAGTAGAAAATGGGAGGGAAAAGGTAGTGGATATTCTTCTTGCAACTGATGCTGCTTCAGACATCGTGATCGGGGATCATGAAGACGATACCCCTTTGCATGTAGCTGCCAACAATGCTAACAATGCCGACATTCTTCGAGCGCTTTTCCACAAATTGTGGGCCACAAAAACTGGTAAGCCTGTAGATTATAAAAATGCTAAAGATCGAACCCCTTTACATTATGCTGCTAGTAGGGGAGTGTTATCAGTAGTGAAGTTCCTTCTGGATCATAAGGCAGATAAGAATGCAGTTGACAAAGCTGGTGCAACACCGTTTCATTTTGCTGCCAGAATTGGAAACATTGAAATAATGGAGAAGCTCATGGTTGACATTCATATAACAAGCAATGGCAAATTAAGTGCCTTGCATTATGCAGCTTGGAATGGGCGCAACGAAGCGGTACGCTGGTTGTTGGAGAACGGGGCTTCTGTTAAAGCAACTGAAGTCCGAGGAGACACTGCCCTCCATTTTGCTGCAAGAAAAGGATGTTCTGATGTGATCAGAACCCTTCTATCACACGAGGCAGATGTCTTTGCTCCCCAATAATAAGGCGAGCAAGTCATGGGCCTGGCTCATGAATTCGAAAAATGGCAATGTTCTGCAAGCTATTTGTGATGCCCTGAAAGAAGTGGAAGCTAATAAGACTAGGATTGAGACAATGAATTTTATGGCATCTCATACTGACGGTACCAACCTACTTCACTATGCTGCTGCTTATGGAAGAAGCGAAGATGTTGAATGGGTAGTGGCTAAGATAAGGGATAGTACTGCCCGCAAGAAGAAGGGCAAGGACGAAAATTTCCAATTGAATGTTAACAAGGTGGATAAAGAGGGTAGAAACCCAATGCACTGGGCTGCAATTAAGGGGAACACTAATGTGATAAAAATTCTTCAAGAAAGTAAAGTGAATTCATTGGCTAAAGACACGGAGAATAAAACTCCCTTGTGCCTTTCCCTGATTCACCATCAACTTCCATTTGTACAAATGCTTCACCATTCTTTGGGGACACGTTTGACAAGCGAGCAGTGGATGGCAGATATTCAAATGTGGACAGGTACATTTGACGATAAACTGAAGAACACTAAATTAGGGTTCTTCAGTAAACTGCCGCCCATCTACAAGGCACTGTATACAGGAAACGAATCGAATATCATCGATGAACTGCCGCCCATCTACAAGGCACTGTATACAGGAAACGAGGAGACTGTCAAAGTCATTCAAGGGCTAAATAAGGGAGCGGTAGATTTTGTGAACATGAAAGGAGCAAAGACAGGGTGGACAGCATTACATTGGGCCACTATTCTAAAACAAACAGAGATCGTTTCCATGCTTTGCAAAACCAATGAATTTGAGAAGGATTTGATTGCAAATGTGCTAGACAAAGAAGGCAAGATTCCCCTGGACTATGACACAGAAATGGAAATTACGAAAGAGTTGCTAAAGAGAAGGGAAATCCAGTCCCATCTTGATGGTCTATATAGGGATCGGCAGGTGTATGTAGATGCTGCGAATGCAATCTTGGTTGGTGCTGCTTTGATTGCAACTGTCACATTTGCAGGATGGATCAATGATATTCTTCAAAAACATTCTCAACATGTTGGATTAAAAGTATTTTGGGCATCCAATTGTCTGTCATTCTTCTTTTCCATGGCGACCGTTCTTGCTGCAGCTGGCGCTGTGTTACCGATGCCGCCCGGCTACATAGCCAAGGCTGTTTCAAATATTCGCAGAGCCCTGCTTTATGCTGCTAGTTTGTTTGCGCTTTCCATCATTTGTGTCCTTGTTGCATTTGTCTCAGCAGGCTTTGTTGTCCTACCTTCCTCATCAAAGTATCGAATAATCATGGTAATCACTGTAGCCTTAGGTGGGCTAACCAGCCTCTGCTTTTTTGCAAACTTCCTTCGTGAATTGTGCAAGTTCAGGCCCCAGCGAATCAGAACAATAGAAGATCGTATTAAGAAGGCTTTGAGTTATCAGGTGGCTGCTGTTACAGATGCTGCAGATACCTGCAGAATTACCTGCCGCAGATGCCTGCAGACTTACCTGCCTGCATCTGCTGTTACAAATGCTGCAGAATTACCTGCTGCAGCAGCTCAACTTGACCAGGGGCAGGGACCAGATAGGGCTAAGAAGGATTATACAGTGGGAAGCCGATATGACTATCTTCCGTACGATGATGGTCTCGATGATCTTCCAGAGACTTGAAGCTCACTCCTCTCAGTTGGGCAGATGGACATAAGGCCTGAAAATTCATCAAATTTCCAATTTTTCTTTTTATCTTGCTTTGCCACTAAGCCAGTGCCATCCTCTATATAACCTTGTCAATCAATCAATCTGTTAGAAAGTAACAACTATAGATCAGGAATTCAGGTGTTGGAACAAGGGAACTCTTGCTTACTTAAATTTATGGAGATTCTGTTGTTAGCAATATATTATCTGAACTTTTTGTTGCTTTTAGGTAATAATAGATTCCATTCCCTATTATTATAAAATGACAGGCAGAAGTTAAATTAAATCATTATTTCCTGCTTGATCTCAGGCTGTGATGGATACCAGTTGGCATCCTTGATCATATCAATACATTTATTGATTCCACCATTTCTCATTGTTATTTCCCATTATATTTTCTTCAGAATGAAGGTGCATGATACAAAGACGAGGATTCATCACCAGAAAAACTAGACCACAACAACAAATCCTTTGACCATCATAATATGCTTGGTTCAAACTTGATAAGTCATCCGCGTTTCATATGTCAAAATTGAATGTTGTACAAACTCAGACAACGTGATACCACTCAAGGCAGTGTATCGACTTGAAGCAGGCAAGTACTGGTGGTAATTTATGCATTTCTTGTCATTTAATGCTTATCCAGTGATGAAGATCTGGGGAGAAATAAACTCATCCATCTGCCCGCCATTCCGCATGGGCTCTTCCATTCGGCATGGGCATGGCATGCTATGTTTATATCCAAAAAATGTTCATCTGCCCTAAAACTTGTGACTCCCTGGTAGTGCAAAGCATGTATAATAAGAGCAGACCATTGCTTGCGAAAACCAGTTAACTGGACTTCAGTATAAAGGGATGTCCAAGAATCGTATTTAAAATACTTTTTTTTGTAATCACATAATTTCTTTCTGTTCTTCTACCAACCAACCTAGAAATCTGTTGGCCTCTTCCGAAGTGGTAAGACTTTAGCTGCATTTTAAACTGGTGGTTATAAATCAAAGTTGTCACAGCAGGTTAAAAATGCTGTTCCCAACCAATACTCATGTCTATATGGTTTGTTTCATAATTGCATAGTTTCTACTACATAATGGTGGTTCTTTTGCTGATATTCTCCTTCCTGAAAGTTCCCTGTTTCTTTCACACTGCAGTGCATTAAAGACTGATTTCTAATTTGCAAGTCAGTTCCATCAATACAACCCTTATGAAGTGCAGCTGTGTTTGGCTTATAAAGGTTGTGACAACTTTCTATCACATTTTATTTTCCGAATCCTCTAAAATTTTAACAAGTATTAATACATCTTTTTTTGTCCGTTAGAAATCATAATCATCTAATTCATCATAACAGGACAAATGAGAAAATGAGGTTCCTGCACGTATGAGCACCAGCGCAATGGACAAATCCTGATGACATAGTAGAATGGAACCAGACTCTTGATAAATTGTTTGGAGCTGCTCGAAGCTTTTGCACAACCAATGGGCAAAAAAAGAGAGAAATTATGGTTTGATAAAGAACATGAAGCTGCAAGAGCCCGCTTGAAAGAGATACATGGTAAAAATAAAAAGCATTATTGGAAACTCTATCCGAGAATGCTTAAATGCAAAAAGTAGCATTCCTTCAACATAAACAACAAGAATTTTACGGCAAGAAAAAGCATGTCCTTAGTTGGGAGTTAGCAGTTAATAGTTAGCTAACGGCTAACGCAAAAATAACGTATAACGAGTTATCAGCAGAGGTGATAACGAGTTATTTTTTTGCCAGAAAAAAACATTCGAATTTTAACAATTTGAGACTTGATCTTTACTAATTCTAACACGCTGATTTCAAATATGCAATCAGAATTCTCAAATGCCTACTCTAACCTACTAAAACTTCACCTTAATATCCAAACCTGTATTGCACACTGACTTACATAATATACATGTCTAATATACATTCATGGCTCAATAGTATGTGGGAAAGTAATGAAGAAACTGATGAGAATATCACTTAATAGTTCAAAGGACTAAGCATCTTTTACTCACTGGATATTCGAGTTTCAGTGAATAAGCTGAGCAGACTGACTATACAAATCCGATGCTGCCTCCTCTTTCACACCAATGCGACAGCCACTTCTAAGTATGTCTTCTGCTAAGCTATACTGCAAATAGTAACAATGCATATAGGAAGTAAGAAAAGAAACTATCTTGACATAAACCTGGTTAACAACTTCCAAATGTATCAAATCAGAAATGGAATTCAAATACAAAAATTATTACCAGGACAGTTCCAAGATTATAAACAGCATGAAGTTCCAAGATTATAAACAACACGATGGAAGTCAAAGTGCAAGTGAATGGCGGCACGGAACTGTTGTATGCAGTAAAAAGTTATAATAGCAGAAGACAAAGCAGCTGACAAATGATAATTTCACCAAAAAAGTACCTTCTTTATTGCAGTCCTTACAATGGCACACTTTTCCTTCACTGGTACAATTGCCCCAAGTTCCTACACAATTGAAAAGCCAACCACACACACAGCAAGTAAGCAATCCTTAAAACTATCCAGCTTGTTCTTGACAAAGATTCAGCAGGAACTGTCATTGCTTTTTATGTAAGTTAAATTCCTGCGAAATCAAATTTCTTCAGATCAATCTGATTTATATAGATCAGTCATGATCTGGTATAGTCTGATCTATACATGATCCGATATGGTATAGTCTGATATATAGATTCAGGCATGATCCGATATGGATTACAAGATACATCTTTAATGTATTTGAATCTTCAAGTCTTTGAACATATATTGTACCATGTAAACAGGGGAATGCCAGATTAAGAATCTAAAAATAGATTGGATAATGAACTGTTGAAAGGATGACAGAACCGATTTATGCCTTTTATAGATTTGAGCCACATATAGTTGAAACAAACGTGTTTGCAAATGGCAAGGGAGAGTCTCTTACCTGGAGATGTTGGAGTAGAGCAGTAGCGACCAGAATCGGTAGGAGGAAGGAGACGCCGGAATAGAGTTGCTTCTGGAATGGAGGAGAGGCCGAATGGAGGAAGGAGACGCCATATTTTTTTGGGGGAAAAGTTACCACTGTATTTTTTGGCAAAAATAACAAACGTTATTTCTCGTTATTTTTTTTTGGGAAAATTTAAAAAATGCCCTCATATTTCTGAGTATTTGTCAAAATGCCCTTCCAGTTGAAGAAATTGTCAAAATGCCCTTACTATTGTGGACTGCGACTAAAAATAATACAGAATTACCATCATCAACGAATCACGATCTTTTCTTGTTTTACTGTTTCGGCATTACAAAAATGGTTTCATTGTTCCAAAGTCTCATCCCTGTGATTTATTCTCACAACTGTTGCAAATTCTTCTACATTTTGAGCATATTGATCCATATTGTCTTGCTTAACCTAATTTTCTTCTCACGTAACGCTATTTTCTAACAATCCAAAGGCTCTGTTTCTCCCAAGAACAAAGCACAGAGGTCATGCTCCGCATTAGGATCAACTATAGAGCTATTTCTCGAGAACCGAAGCTTGTAATCTTCTCTTAGATCATTAGCGTAGTCTAAATCGGCAAAAAATCACAGCCCATAGAAAACCGCGTGCTCGCACGAGATGTATGGCGCTAATGTTATACTCGATTTTTCCTCTGTCGATCTTTAGGCGGAAAAAAACTATGTAATCTGCCTCTAATTTGGGCATACAATCGAAAGCAATCCTCCTGCTTTGTGGCAAAGCCATAGGTCGGAGCCGGGAGTTCTTTTCAACCCATTGTAGATGGAAGGACACGGTCAACATGAGAAGGAACAAATTGATTGCGTTTGGACCGAGAATTAGGGGCAATTTAGTAATTTATGCAAATACAAGGGCATTTTCACAAATACCTCAAAATACGTAGGCATTTTTAAAATTTTCCTTTTTTAATCCGCGTATCGCAGCGTTAGCAAATTGGGCTAACGCCGTGATCTGCCAACCATTGTATATACCACTATCCCCTCAAGAGCCTTTGTCCAAATTGAATGATATATGCCTGTGTTGCAAAATTAGAAAACAATAAAACAGCAGATCCATTAGGGCTTTGGGCTGAAATGTTGAAATGGGCAAGAACCAGTGGTGAAAGATATAATAGGCTAACTTAATCCAATCACATACATGCGGCTTTTCGCTGAAGTTGCGATTCGTGGGATCAGGGAATAAATTACTAATCGCATATTTTTTATTAGCCAGAATGACTTTAGCTAAACTTGCTCAATATGAATCCCAAAACTTTCTGTGGTTTAGCTAAACTGTACACATTTTTCCTTTCATACTTTCTAGCGCTTAGCTAAACTAACCCAAATATCATCCCAAAAATTTCTATGGTGTGGCCAACAGAAAATATGAAGCCAAATTACTATATTTTTTTTCAATATATTCCACTTGTTTTAGTTATTTTCTTTGTGAAAACATTCCAAAATAATGCTACTAGCAAAGTCTAGGGCTCAAATTAATTCATAATGCTAGAAACTAAATTACTAATCATATACTTCATATAAACTAGAATGATGTTAGCTAAACTAGCCCAAAATTCATTCTAAAAGTTTCTATGGCTTAGCTAAAGAATACAAAATATTACTTTCTTACTTTCTAGCGTTTGGCTAAAGAGCTCAAGGGTTGGTGCAGTCCCGAAAAAAGTTAAGCTAAAATTATTATTTTTTTCCCAATTTTTTCCATTTACTTTAGCCAATTTTTTTTGAAAATGTGCTAAAAAATCGCCAAATAGCTAAGTTTAGCCCTTAAATTATTCCATGCGTGGGATTATAACAATTCATTAAAAAAAGTCATAGAAAGCCTTGCCTCAAACTAAAAACGATAATGGCCAGTAATTTTACTGTTAAACTCTTTGGAAGAGTGCTTAAGCACAAAATATATTAGAACAGAAAGAATGATGTTAGAGCTGTTAATCAAGTAGATTTCCGGTTCCCACCACTGTAGCAATGATCATTTGGTCACAACGAGAGTAATGAAAAATATTCAATGGGGATAAAGAATGCTACGTATAGATCTATTAAAACTTTTGATATTGTGCCAAGAAATATGCTTTGAAGACTTATTTATCTAATGTTCCACCAAATTTGTATCTTGTTGTAGCACGTTTTTATGAGCAGGTTATTGCACAACTGAGTTCACCCGTAGTTGACCAATAGCATTGAAGTTGTCCAGCATCTGTTTTTGGGATCGACGTCGATGAGCTAGAAGTTTCGTTTGAAGGCACATTGTGCAGACGGAGCATTTGTAGCATAATACTGCTATATGCTGATGATGTAGCTTGATGGCAAGGTCGAGTGAAGGGAAGTGAAGGATTGCAAAGACAGTGTGATGCATATGACAATGAATCTAGGGAAAACAAAAGTCACGGTGTTTGTCTCTAAGAAGAACGTTATTTAATTCCCGAGACAAAGAAAAAGAGTTGCAGTAATTGAGGCTCAAAATGAAGATAGATGGAACTCTGTTGTTAAGAAAGGATATAGTAGGAGGCAGAAAAGCTATGCAGTCAAAATGCCAAGTAATTCAGCTACTAAATTGGACCATGAATTTACATATATATCGCATTTTTAGTGTATGTATATACAAGTGTTTGTACTATGAAGGACTACATGAGGCCGATCCTGCAATGTGGATGGTGGAAGATGCCTTTAGATTTTTAAGATTCTATGAAGATCTCTCTAGATTCTCAAAGACTATTCCAAGATGCTCATAAATTCTTCAAGATTCTATGTAGATTCTCCTAGATTCATTCAAAATTTGTAAAGGTTCCCCTAGATTCCCCTATATTCTCAAAGGTTATATGAAGATTCCCTTAGATTCCTCGAGATTCTGAAAGATTTTCATAAGATTCCCATAGATTCCCTAAGGTTTCCTTGAGATTCTCCTAGAATCCCAAAGATTATATCAGGATTCACCTAGATTCCCCACGATTCTATGTGAATTCTCTTTGATTCCCTTAGATTCTATGAAGATTCCTTTAGGTTCTCCAAGATTTCATCAAGATTCCCCTCGATTACTAAAGATTTTATGAAGATTCCTTTAAATCCTACGAAGGATTATACAGTGGGAAGCCGATATGACTATCTTCCGTACGATGATGGTCTCGATTATCTTCCATATAATCTTCCAATACCACCATCCGAGACTTGAAGCTCACTCCTCTCAGCTGGCGAAAATTCATCAAATTTCCAATTTTTCTTTTTATCTTGCTTTGCCACTAAGCCAGTGCCATCCTCTATATAACCTTGTCAATCAATCAATCTGTTAGAAAATAACAACTATAGATCAGGAATTCAGGTGTTGGAACAAGGGAACTGTAACAGTCCTGGCCACCTAATGGGTCAATATACATATTTATGTATGTATATACATATTCATGGCATGTATACAGCATGAGACCAGGGTTTTGTCTCTTTGGAGAAAGTATTGTTGCAGAGCATGAAGGCAGGGAGCAATTCTGGGCAGTTTTAGAACCCGATTTTTGAAGCATCATATCTCGGCGACCCGAGATCCTTTTTAGATGATTTTTCTTTTGCTGGAAAGATCATTAAGTTAGCTTTCCGGAATGGATCTGATCAGGCCGAAACTCATCCGTATGAGAACGTTATGACAGAAATTGTGATGCTGGGTCAGAATTGACTGCACTATGTATGTTCTTACTGCGGTTTGATTCTTGGAGTTAGAAGACGATCTTTGGAGGCAATCAATTGCAAAGGGGTCCAGAGGTCTATCCATGAAGAAATTCTCAGGTGGGGTTTGCTTTTGATCAATTGAGGTGTGCTATGAGCTGCCATGATTAGTCTCGCACATGATTTTTGCATGCAAATATGATAGATTATGAATTTGTTGGAGACTCATAAGGCTAGAGAAGAAAAATCAATGATTGGAAACATCCCTAAGGCTGATTTTAAGTCAAGAATGGCTGAATATTACATGAAGAGCACCGATTCAACATGGAAACTTTAAAAAGCAAAGTGGAATTAGATTGGATCCGGCTCATTAGAGCTCTCCAACGCCATTTTGTGTTCATGTTATGTTTTTGTCATTTTGGTTTTGTGCTTTATTTTGTTGGTCTTGTATTTGTTTTGCCTTTCTCAATTTATTTGCATGTCCTAGTATGAAGCTAAGTCCTCATAGATGGAATTGGGTTGCATTCGAGCTTAGCGTGAGAGGAGATCGAAGCATGAAGAGTCGAAGCGGAATAATCATAATAGTAAGAATATGCATTGTTTGATAATTGTCTAACTATGGTAAAATTCTAAGGTTTGGGATAAAGTATCTTTCTTAGCTCATGGAGATGGGGCTAATGCTGAAAAAGTAGTCTAGCACGGGTGTAGAGCGTCAACGACCCCCGGCATCAAGGATTTCCGCACATCAAGTTCGCATGTGGATCTTGAAATAGGAATAAGCGGTCATCTGACCTTAAGGATTATTGAGATTGAGACGGGTCCACATTAGTACAAGGAGAGCCATGTGAAGCTTGGGGGTTTCTGAATGTGGTTATAGCATGAAGTACTGCTAGTCTGAGTGCATAACTATAAGTTTTCAAGTTTGCTGCATTGTATTTTATCAAGAGCATCATAGCTAATGGATTCGAAGTATAAACATTATGGAACGTTGTATTCCTCATGGGAGGATGATTTTGAGGTAAGTTTTGCAGTATAGAAGATGTTAGTATCTTTCCTTGATCAGTAACGTACGTAGTTATTGGAGCTACATCAAGGACAGTTAGGCTTATGGCTTCCTCGACGTGTTGGATTGCGATCATTATCTTCATCAGTAACCTAGCTACTTCAACTTGGACAGGTTGTATAGACAACATCAGCAACAATATAATCTAGGCACATGATAGTAAACATTCTAATGAACTTCACATGTCTTGGTCTTGCATTGTCCACTGTTGTCTTGGTATTTGATGTCTATTGAAACCTCCGGGGTCGGACTTCTAGGTTCGGTGGCCTAGGTTGCTCCGGCATGCTCATGTTCATCTGTGATTCTCTATGGTATTCTTGTGCTCTGTGACACCGGGCGTTAGTTCTCCTGGCCGGGATTGCTACGTCAGTCAACTCTTGTGAACTCCATGGTAAGAGGTCCTCCAAATGACGCGTGGGCTGGAAAGGGTATCTTTTTCTGAGGTTTACCCCACCAACTCCGCCAACGGGGCTCGAAATGTGAGCTGGCTGGGCATTTCTCTGCTAACAGGGCCTGCATGTAGGCTGGCTGAGCTTCCCATTGTCCCGGAGCTATGTGTCATGATGGTTTGGTATTTTGACTATGTTGTTTGCTTCTAATGTTCCTGTTTGGTATTTCCTTGGATTATGTTGTCATTGTGATAGCGTTGTACTCACGTAGGATTTTCCGTCTGTGTTTGTGCTTATCCAAGATTTCCAGAGTATTCCCATGCATGCAGTGGCAGCCAGGGATCCCCACTTAGTCACGAGGACTAACCCCAGTGAATGCATGTGCAGTGAAGTAGCAAGCAAGCATAGATATGGAGCTTGGGAGCATGGTCGCGCTAGAAGATTCTGAGCAAAACTGCTGCATTTTATTGTATTGTGTAGTGAATTCACATTGTACTTGATGGATATTGAGTTTATAGAATTTGTCCATTGAATATGAAGAATGAAAGTTCAATTGTCAAGGAAGATTCAATTCTTCACCATACTCAACCCCGCTTTGCCACACAAACCTAGTAAGAGTTTTCGCCAAGTTTTGACAAGATCCCGAGTTGCGGAAGGTCAACTTCGGCAGGCTCTACAATTGGTATCGTCGAGCAATGTTGGATCTTTGGATGTTGACATTATGATCTCATGGATTGCAAGAGAGATTTAGAAGTGCTATCCTCAAGAGGAGGAGTATTTAGAGGCTTTGTGGTTACTATAGAAGTATTCAAGAGAGAAGTCTCCATATAAGCAATGAGAACAATTCCTGATGATGTTGAGGTATGAATTAGTGAATAAGTTGGCATTGCATATCGATTTTATAAGTTCTTTGGAGAATTGCTTCACCAAATCAATAATCGACCCATGAGGACATGGGTTAAATTTTAGAAGGGGAGATCAGAATGATCCTGGCCACCTAATGGGTCAATATACATATTTATGTATGTATATACATATTCATGGCATGTATACAGCATGAGACCAGGGTTTTGTCTCTTTGGAGAAAGTATTGTTGCAGAGCATGAAGGCAGGGAGCAATTCTGGGCAGTTTTAGAACCCGATTTTTGAAGCATCATATCTCGGCGACCCGAGATCCTTTTTAGATGATTTTTCTTTTGCTGGAAAGATCATTAAGTTAGCTTTCCGGAATGGATCTGATCAGGCCGAAACTCATCCGTATGAGAACGTTATGACAGAAATTGTGATGCTGGGTCAGAATTGACTGCACTATGTATGTTCTTCTGCAGTTTGATTCTTGGAGTTAGAAGACGATCTTTGGAGGCGCAATCAATTGCAAGGGGTCCAGAGGTCTATCCATGAAGAAATTCTCAGGTGGGGTTTTGCTTTTGATCAATTGAGGTGTGCTATGAGCTGCCATGATTAGTCTGCACATGATTTTTGCATGCAAATATGATAGATTATGAATTTGTTGGAGACTCATAAGGCTAGAGAAGAAAATCAATGATTGGAAACATCCCTGTAAGGCTGATTTTAAGTCAAGAATGGCTGAATATTACATGAAGAGCACCGATTCAACATGGAAACTTTAAAAAAAGGCAGAATTAGATTGGATCTGGTCGGCACCGAGCTCTCCAACGCCATTTTGTGTTCATGTTATGTTTTTGTCATTTTGGTTTTGTGCTTTATTTTGTTGGTCTTGTATTTGCTGCCTTTCTCAATTTATTTGCATGTCCTAGTATGAAGCTAAGTCCTCATAGATGGAATTGGGTTGCATTCGAGCTTAGCAGCGGAGGAGATCGGAGCATGAAGAGCCGAGCAGAATAATCATAATAGTAAGAATATGCATTGTTTGATAATTGTCTAACTATGGTAAAATTCTAAGGTTTGGGATAAAGTATCTTTCTTAGCTCATGGAGATGGGGCTAATGCTGAAAAGTAGTCTAGCACAGACGTAGAGCGTCAACGACCCCTCGGCATCAAGGATTTCAGCATCAAGTTCGCATGTGGATCTTGAAATAGGAATAAGCGGTCATCTGACCTTAAGGATTATTGAGATTGAGACGGGTCCACATTAGTACAAGGAGAGCCATGTGAAGCTTGGGGGTTTCTGAATGTGGTTATAGCATGAAGTAATCGCTAGTCCGAAAAGCATAACTATAAGTTTTCAAGTCGTTGCATTGTATTTTATCAAGAGCATCATAGCTAATGGATTCGAAGTATAAACATTATGGAACGTTGTATTCCTCATGGGAGGATGATTTTGAGGTAAGTTTTGCAGTATAGAAGATGTTAGTATCTTTCCTTGATCGAAGAACGCACGTGAAGTTATTGGAGCTACATCAAGGACGCTAGGGCTTATGGCTTCCTCGGCGTGTTGGATTGGCGATCATTATCTTCATCAGTAACCTAGCTACTTCAACTTGGACGGGTTGTATAGACAACATCAGCAACAATATAATCTAGGCACATGATAGTAAACATTCTAATGAACTTCACATGTCTTGGTCTTGCATTGTCCAATTGTTGTCTTGGTATTTGATGTCTATTGAAACCTCCCGGTCGGACTTCTAGGTTCGGTGGCCTAGGTTGCTTTCGGCATGTTCATGTTCATCCGTGATTCTCTATGGTATTCTTGTGCTCTGTGACACCGGCGCTAGTTCTCCGGCCGGGATTGCTACGTCAGTCAACTCTTGTGAACTCCATGGTAAGAGGTCCTCCAACGCCAGACGTGGGCTGGGAAGGGTATGCGCATACGAGGTTTACCCCACCAACTCCGCCAACGGGGCTCGAAATGTGAGTCGGCTGGGCATTTCTCGCTAATTGTGGCTGCATGTAGGTCGGCTGAGCTTCCCATTGTCCCGGAGCTATGTGTCATGATGGTTTGGTATTTTGACTATGTTGTTTTGCTTCTAATGTTCTGTTTTGGTATTTCCTTGGATTATGTTGTCATTGTGATAGCGTTGTACTCCACGTAGGATTTTCCGTCTGTGTTTGTGCTTATCCAAGATTTCCAGAGTATTCCCATGCATGCAGTGGCAGCCAGGGATCCCCACTTAGTCACGAGGACTAACCCCAGTGAATGCATGTGCAGTGAAGTAGCAAGCAAGCATAGATATGGAGCTTGGAAGCATGGTCGCTAGCTAGAAGATTCCCGAGCAAAATGCGCATTTTATTGTATTGTGTAGTGAATTCACATTGTACTTGATGGATATTGAGTTTATAGAATTTGTCCATTGAATATGAAGAATGAAAGTTCAATTGTCAAGGAAGATTCAATTCTTCACCATACTCAACTGTTTGCCACACAAACCTAGTAAGAGTTTTCGCAAGTTTTGACAAGATCCCGAGTTGCCAGGAAGGTCAACTCGGCAGGCTCGTCACAGGAACTGTTGCTTAGTTACATTTATGGAGATTCTATTGTTAGCAATATATTATCTGAACTGTTTGTTGCTTTTAGGTAATAATGGATTCCATTCCCTATTATTATGAAATGGCAGGCAGAAGTTAAATTTGATCATTGTTTCCTGCTTGATCTCAAGTTGTGGTTGATACCAGTTGGCATCCTTGATCATATCAATACATTTATTGATTCCACCATTTCTCATTGTTATTTCCCATTATAGTTTCTTCAGAATGGAGGTACATGATATCAAAGACGAGGATCATCGCCAGAAAAACTAGACCACAACAGCAAATCCTTTGACCATCATAATATGTTTGGTTCAAACTTGATAAGTCATCAGGGTTTCCTATGTCAAAATTGAATGTTCTATAAACTCAGACAACGTAATACCACTCAAGGCAATGTATCTACTTGAAGCAGGCAAGTACTGACTGGTAATTTATGCATTTCTTATCATTTAATGCTTATCCAGTGATGAAGATCTGGGGAGAAATAAACTCATCCATCTGCCCTCCATTCCGCATGGGCCCCTCCATCCCGCATGGGCATGGCATGCTATGTTTATATCCAAAAGATGTTCATTTGCCCTAAAACTTGTGACTCCCTGGTAATGCAAAGCATGTATAATAAGAGCATACCATTGCTTGCAAAAACCAGTTAACTGGACTTCAGTATAAAGGGATGTCCAAGAATCGTATTTAAAATACTTTTTTTTTGTAATCACATAATTTCTTTCTGTTCTTCTACCAACCAACCTAGAAATATGTTGGGCTCTTCCAAAGTGCTAAGATTTTAGCTACATTTTAAACCAAGGATTATAAATCATAGTTACTACAAAGAAAGTTAAAATGACGCTCCCACCAATACTCATGTCTATATGGTTTGTTTCATAATTGCATAGTTTCTACCACATAATGGTGGTTCCTTTGCTGATATCCTCGCTTCTCGAAAGTTCCATGTTTCTTTCATTAATCGAGATGCAAAGAAAGACTGATTTCTAATTTGCAAGTCGGGCCGTTAGAATACAACCTTTATGAATTGGGTACCGTGTTTGGCTTATAAAGGTTGTGACAACTTTCTATCACATTTTATTTCCCGAATCCCATAAGATTTTAACAAGTATTAATACATCCTTCTTTGTCCGGTAGAAATAATAATCATCTAATTCATCGTAAATAGACAAATGAGAAATGAGGTTCCTGCATCGCATGAGCATCGACAATGGACAAATCTTGATGACATAGTAGAATGGAACCGGACTCTTGATAAATTGTTTGGGGCTGCTTTCGAAACTTTTGCACAATCAATGGGCAAAACAGAGATAAATAATGGTTTGATAAAGAACATGAAGTCAGAAGAGCCCACTTGAAAGAAACACATGATGAAAATAAATTGCATTATCGAAACTCTATATCGTTTAAACGTTTAAACGAAAGTAGCCTTTTCTTCAACATAGACAACAAGAGCTTTATGACAAGAAAAAGCATGTCCTCTTGTATATAAAGCCTATTCCCCGAAGAGCCTTTGTCCAAATTGAATGATATAGGCCCGGGTCGCAAAAGTAGAAAACAACAAAATAGCAGATCCATCGGCTTTAGGCTGAAATGTTGAAATGGGCAAGAACTAGTAGTAAAAGATATAATAGGCTCACTTAATCCAATGACACACCGGCCCCTTTTCCCACCGAGTGGGAGTTAAGCAGATTATAACAATTCATTAATAAAAGGTCATAGAAAAGCCTTGCCCTCAAACTAAAAAAACGAGTAGTGGCCGCTAATATTACCGCTAAACTCTTTGGAGGAGTGCTACAAAAATATATTAGAACAGAAAAATGATGTTGCAAAGATCTTGTGTTGCATATGACAATGAATCTAGGAAAACTAAGTCACTTGTTTGGCTCTAACAAGAACGTTATATAATTTCCCGACAAAGAAAAGAGTTGCAAATAACCGGGCTCAAAATGAATATAGATGGAACTCGTTGTTAAAAAGGATAGTAGAAAGATCTATGCGCCAAAATGTCAAGAACTTCAAATATTAAATTGGACCATGAATTTACATATGTATCGCACTTTGATATATATGTATATATATGCATGGTTATCCTTTATGGATGCCAAGTATGGAGATAGGGTTGGCAAGCAAGAAATGAAAAGACATTGAAGCATCAACTGGGTTACAAACCAAATGCCGTATCCTTCGCTATTAGCGTAAGAGGCGTGCATGCTACCACTAGAAGGGAGAATCTATGTTACCACTTCATTCATATACGCATTTCACAGAAGAGGGTTGGTTTCATAATAGAATAAAGTGATTGAGATAATGGGATATTGACACTTGACTAATGAGAGATCTAGCTAGTCCAAAACTAAGGTCATTGACAAAGCGCATGGGCAAAATGCACAAGGTAAGATGGAGATATATATAAGATATGCCAATCCCAAGTGATCATTTATAAAGACAACAATATCTCTTGGATCTTTTCAGCTGCTTGCGATAGACATCGGATTTTGAAGGTGCAAAGGCTACCTCATCATTTGCGTGATCTAATGGGAGCCAAGTTATTACCACAAGTGTGACCAATTCTACTTAGAAATCGTGATTAATTTTTATTGATTCATTTTGAGTGTTCTAACATTGCAATCTTTTACTCTCATTGATGGTGTGGCCTATACAAAATAATGGATATATAACTGCTGCAGCATTCACTCACAAAATGAATACTTTCAATTCAAGTCGCTTATCATGACTCATTCGTTGTATTCGGTTGTGTTTTAAGGAATACATACAAACATTGTTCTTTGTTGTCAACATTTTGCTTGCTTTTTGCAATACGTAGGTTTAACAATGGTTGGGTAAAGAGCAAAGAAAGGAATTCTTTGATAAATTAAAAACTTACCCCTTCCACAAGCAACGGGTAAGTGCAACAAAATCTCAACGCTTTGTGGTATTCGCTAGAAGTGACAAACAAACCATTATCACATTTCTAAGTCAAGATCTTATCATCCTATATTATAAAACCAGACGCTTGGTATCCGGGCGAAGTGACAAACAAACTCTTATTATCATTGTCACTAAGTCAACATCTTATCATCCTATATTTATAAAAACTGGTAGCCTATCTCACCGTCCATCGACGCTACCGATTCTTCAGATGTCCCTCCGCCCAATCAACGGTCCGTGATTTGTTCTTTGTCCTTCGCCCCCGGCTAATAGCCTAGATTGTGCCAATGCTGCATAATTGAACCGTTTTTTTAAATGAAAGGGCTAAATTATTTTTTCCCTAAATCTTGATTTCGATATCTTTCCTGATATCTTGGCTTTCCTCGATACCGTTAGGTTTTTTTTCGTGGCCAACAAACAAACAAAGATTCTGCTATGGTCGTGAAAAGCTTTGGTGAGGTGGTCCCATAGAGAAAGAAGGTGCACTTCTCTCTCTATGTGTCTCATACCGCTACGTGTTATTGAAGATGAAAAGCCATACTCTTCCTCAAAGTTACCGCTTTTGAGATGGTCCTGGAATCACTTTTTGGACCCTAGCATTCCATTCCACGCCTCCACAATTCTCGAGTAACTATTTGTGCATGACTTGGTATTATACATACTTGAGGTTCTAGATAAACATCTGCACTATTACCGGCCCTCAAGGTCATTATCTCGCTTGTCTAGTATCATCATTACCGCAGGTTTTTCCCTTGAAAACCTTCGGGTTTTTTAATCCTAGGTAGTAATGATTGTAATTAGCCCATTGTATGGGGTCCTAAGACCTATTGGTTCCTGTGGACGCAAAAACTATTCTATTCTATTCTCATTTTAGGCCACAATCCCAAAGATCACCCAAGCTTAAGAGGATGTTGCTTTGGAAAATAATGGTTGTGTTGTGTTCAATGGAGCTGCCACTTTGCCCGCCAACAACATTGTTTTTTTTTTTTTTTTTTTGAAGAACGACAAACTTTATTGAAACTCCAAGCCAAAAGCAAAAATACAAAATGCAGAAGGAATAAAGTCAGCAGAGAGGATAATCATATGATACCAAACTTTATGCATAAGACAAAAGACACCTGGGCAAATAGGACTCAAATATCAATTGTCGCTATGTGAGCAAAGCAAAGAACAAATGGTATGCCCTTAGAATATTCTAGCTTGTAAGGCCCCGGAGGACAACCGCAGATGAGGAATATCCAAACCTTGAAAGATACACGCCTTCCTCCTGTGATGGACCACAACAACCATCCCGATGCTAAATGAAATGCTTGGTTCAAGAACTTATTCCAAGCATCCGAGCAAATAGCCGGGCACTTGGTCGAATTTGTCAATGTCACATGAAAAGAGAAAGCGTACCAAGAACAAACAGTCGAGGAGATGAACACAAAAAGAAACAATGCCTATGGTCACCTCATTTGTTTGCAATAAATGGGCGAGGTCGCACTAATCGAGGATCAAATCGGGGACGCTAACGCTCACAACGGCGGGCATCCGGGTGAAGAATCTGCTACCAAAGCACCGCCCCTTAGATGAAGTAATTGATCGCAAGCCCAAGTCCACATACGCCCACCAATTAGAGGTGAAAGTCGGCGGGACCACCTAGTGGATGGCGGAAGGATATCACTATTGACAAGCAGCCTATACATAGAGTTCACAAGCCTGGCGCGTTCGAACACGCCGGTGGAAACCCACATGCACCCCTTCAATATCCCTTCCTCGAGCAAACCAATGGCGTAGTAATTAGCAATCTTTGGCAAATGTCGCCGACATTCAGAAGGAATCGCCATTCTGCTCAAGACGCAGCATGCATGCATTGCATGGCGCCGATGCATGCATCGACATGCTTTGGGTCGTTTTTCAGTTACGCTTGCTATACTTATTGCGGAGTTCTTCATCGACGTTCATCGGCGGCTTCCTCTTCTCTCGCTAGCATCTTTATTCTCTTTGAGGCTTGTTTCCGTGCGGAGGGCTTCTACCCGCCTCACTGTTTGGCTAATTTGGCAAGAAAGCCGCTGTCCTTTCCTCCTCGCCTTTAGCTTCTTTCATCCCGCGGACTCCTTCGCCCTCGATCCTAGTTTAGAGTTATGGAAGTTCCTTGGTATTCGCTTTGTTGTTTCATGCGAAGGTCGCAGCGGTATCGTCGCCGATTCAAGGTGAAGGAACGCTTTATTCTTGCCTTCAAGACTTAGTATAGCATGCATTGCATGCATCGTGAGATGCTTTTTATCGCTTCTTCAAGCGCTTGTTAATTTATTGCGGAGTTCTTCATCGATGTTTCATCGGGCGCTTCCTCTCTTCTCGCTAGCATCTTTTACCCTCTTTGAACCACCCTCCCTTCTTTTGTTTTATTTTGTAACAAGTTCTCGCTTATCGTTTTTCCACCCGGCGGGTGATGTTTTTCCACCCATTGCGATGCTATTCTGGTATGTTTTCGCTTGTTGTGTTGGTGGATGCGTGTACGTTGGCGAAGCCCATCCATTTTGACTTCTCCATGGGGGTTTTTGCCGATTCTATGCCTTTACGCTTGTCTAAGCCCTTTGCAAGGCTTATCACTAGGGATTTTTCCTCGAAAACAAGGGCTGGGTTTTTAACCCGGCGGATAAGCCGGGCAGTGTACATCAGCCACCTATCTATTAGCATTGTATTTGTTTTGGGGTCCAAAATGATATAATTGGATTTTCCCTTTATTTTTCGTGGGTAGTTCAGATAAAAAGCTATCCACTCTCCAACCTCATTGTAGAAATCACGAGATGAATGAGAAGCCCATTCATCTATCGGCGCTTTGTTGGTTTCATGAAGTCAGCAAGAAGAATAGGTCTGTCCCATCGGTGGAACAATGAGAATTTTTATTTGAAAGATTTGCCATGTCGCTAACCGCCGTAATCATACCATGTCGCAATCGGCTAAGATTCCTCATAACCTCCAAAGATCGCGAGTTAATGGATGAACCGAGGCAGTAAAGTGGAAGATTATTTTCCACAACCACCCAACAAGGGAACTCAACTAATGGCATGCAAACAAGATCAATAATGAAATAGGGTCTCAGATACCCCCAAGACTCAAAGAAGCCTTTCAAAAAGGAGAGGCATTAGGAAAAAGGGCACAGCCGGGATCAAAGAGACCCAAGGAAGAAGTAGCTTTATGAAGCTTTCCCAAAAAGAACACAATGTGCAAGGGATCGCTTTCACCAACCGGTGATCCGTGAGTCAACCATATTTTTGAGGATATTGTGAAGATAGCTCAAGAGGAGCTCCTACAACTGAGAGATGCAAGATGAATGCTATGGAAATGAGCCATCGGGTAAGAAGCTTTATCGGGCTATTCAAAAGCCGTGGCAATCTCGATCTTTATTCAAGAGCCCGGATGACTACAAGGTTTTATTTCTTCAAGGAGGTGGCTACCTAGTTTGTCGGTGTCCCGAGCAAACCTTGTTTATTATTACCGATCTTGGAGTGATATGTCTTTAATGAAGCCCAAAAAAATATTCTAAGGCAAAGGTTATTTGGAGCGGAAGGCTAACAAATATAGCAGTGTTCCAAGTCAATCGATTTCTAGATTTACGCTGATGCGTGGTATCTCGCGACATCTATGCCAATGAAACTATTCATGGAGTTGAGTTCAAGGATTATCCATAGATACAATTTGGTTGCATATATAAGTTTCAATTTTCTCGCTCTATTCTAAGCTTGTGGATTAGCTTCAAAGTGTGATATCATATATGCAAGTGTTCATAAAGGTCTTCTCTCAAGTAAGATTTTAGGGACATGCACAAACAAGTGGCTTTTTACCCTTTCATCTATGGCTATAGAAATTCAAGAAAATTTCTAAATGGATGTCTACATTTAATAGCAACTTAGTTAAGTATTCTCATGCCAAGGCATTCTCGAATCGTGGGTAAAATAGGGTAAAAGCTTCAATTGCTGTGCAAAAAATATTGAATGAGGGGGTGGAAGGGACCCAATGTCAAGCAAATGCTCTAGAAACGAGATGTAAATCAGTCGTAATGTGATATAAATCACAATTCGAAGCCACCGCTATTGATCCGCCATTTTGCAATCGCCATGGAGTCGGAGAGGAATTGTGAAGAGAAACTATGCCACATGGTGATGTATGATTGGTCGAGCAGGGTAGAATGCAAACCTGTTGCTATTACCTTTCAACAATGTTTGTTTTCGCTCCGCATTCTCGGCATGGAAAATGCCGTGACGCGGCGGCATCACGGACGGCATTTAGGGAGGAATTCTAAATGGGATGCTCTGCTACTTTAAAAGGCCGCTAATAGAAGCTACGTTCTTTTAATTGAAGACGATAGAGTCTCTTCCCGGTTCCTTCTCAATTCCTCCCCACCAATGTGGACAAGGCAAAAACGACTCGATCAATAGCGGCGTCAGTATGCACGGATTTATATCACATTCACTAATTTATATATCTCATTCTGTAGCATTATTGGATATGGAGCAAGCACTCCAGGAAATGGTCCAATAATGGGTTATTGGAATTATGGCAAATACTATGTAAATGTTGGTCTCTAAAGTCACCCAATAATATAAAAGGGCATAGGGATAACATGGCATTTTACGTGAATAACCATTGATATTTATGGAAGGGGTCGAGGCACTATCATTGGGATGATTATTAGTTGAGAAAAGGCCTTATATAATGTCCCATATGATGTTATATATAATCTAATTAAAAGGCAAGGGAGATATTTTGAGAAAAGGCAACCGCCCGCTAAAAAGGCAAAAAGTCGCGCAGCAGAGATCTATAAATAGAACCGGTAAACTTCGCTGGACATATTCTCGGCAAACTGTAGATCGGATTAAATGTAACCTTTACCTCATTAGGAACCGCCGGAGTCTAGTTTCCTCAATTGGGGTTGGTACACTGAAGTTCATCCGGAGGGAGGGAGGAATGGTCAAAAAGGTGACAAGGGGTCAGCTGTGAATCACCGCCATAGCTTAATTTCACAAGATTTGTAATTGTTTTTATGGATGTGTGGCTACCGGTGTAGCTAGATGTTTGAGTCCGGTTCTGGACCTGCAAGACAGCTCCCTCGTGGAGGGACCCTTTGGATCTACTGTGAGAATCGAGCTATGTCAATGATTTGATTCAAAAAGGAACAAGGGAAAGAAGAAAAATAAAGCAAAGAGAACAATTGAGACAATACGAGAACAACTTCCTTGATGTCAATGAAGATACATGAACTCTCGTGAATCGAGAAAAATCAAGTGAGACAAGACTCAAAACTCATCTAAAACCAGTGCTAGCTCTACTCATATATATAGTACAATGGCCTTTGACCCAATATAGAGACATCGGATCGGGATTGCGTCCACTGAAGGAGGCCCGACAGTTGGAATGTCGTATGGTAAGTTCTTCTTGAAGTGCTCGGAATCACGCCGACGCCGACATTAATTGACAGCCGCCACTTATTCGAAGGCCCTTACCGCCAGCGTGGGTCTTTTGACCGCTGGTGGGCCGCTGGTCTTCTCAGGTGGCCTTGATGACCGAACTGCGGCCGGGTGGGATCCTGGCCTTGACTTGGTCCGTCAGATGCATGAATAGTCTTGTACCAGATCGCATAGACTAACACTCCCCCACCAAACGGTAATACCTCGTGGGTGTTAAAAGGGAGGAAGTTTTCATGGCGGAACCCAAGCTCAAAGTGATCCTCACGCGAATGAGGACGGGCCATTGCGGTAATTGTTCGGCGAGGTCCCCGGGTGGTTTGAAGAGCCGCCGAGTGTTGAGCCCAAGGGCGTGGATCTCGCATCAATGAGGAATCTAGAGCGCATCATGTCTTCAAGGGCGCATGTGCTTCTCGAAGGTACAAATTGGCACCTCATGAGAAGGTAACTGAGGCCAAAGGCACTAACGCCGGCATTTGGGTGTAATAAAAAATAGGGACGCCGGGATGAAGGAAGCTAAAGGGAGACACTTCCGTCAAAGCAAAGATAGAAGCCGGGCTTGACGGGTGAACCGGGGGCGATTCGGTGAGGTGGCGGCATTCCGCAAGAAGGCATCAAGGCCATGAACGCATCACCGCTTGCCAACCACGCCATTGGCAACATAGATCCAATTGGCGCGGTCCAAGGTGGCATTATCCCAATTGAGCCGCCGACAAAACGGGGATCCCAACCGGGGAAGATCCGCCGAACCGAGGGAGGGAGTCCACTCCAAATGGCCTTCCGTGACCTTTGGTCCAAAATCCGAAGACTACCGAGGTGAGAAAATCGTGGGCATGGAGGGACACCCAATGAAGCATATGGAGAGGAGCCATGCCCATGCGGGCGTAGCCCCGCCGAAGCCAAATTCCTAAATTGCAACAAGATCCCATCAAGAGCCCAAGACCACCCAGTCCCAATCGGCGTAGAGTCGAGTATAAATGTGGATAGCCCCGCGGGTATTGTCTTGCTATCCGTATGTGGGCACGCAGCTTGATTGTAGCCCCGCTAAGTGTCGATATAAATTTGGGCAAACCGAAGATCCTCCCGGATGGGCTAGATTCTTCCTCGCACTGCTCAGCCGGGTTTGCCATAGAGGTGGTAAATGACGAAGCCAAGCTCGCATGTAATCCCTCGGATTAAGAGAGTGTGATTCGACTCATGATCTTTTTAATACGCAATGTATCTAGTAACAACCAAAGTGAGCATCATGGTTTCGCTCAAAGTTTTGATGTGGCCCATCTCGAATTTGTCTTGGTATGACGCCTTTATAGAAGTCATGAAAGATATAATCGCCATCTACTGAACAACTCCTCAAGATGATCAAACGTGGTCTTCACAAAGGGATGAGGTCGGAAGACTAAGAGGGCACAGAGAAAACCTTTGTCTTCAATCGAAAGGTCCGGCCAAATTCGAGAAATCCCACACCGCACTAGGCATCAACCCATCCGCCCGCCGCACCACCAAAGAAAGAGATGAAGCCGAGCAACCACATAATCCGTAACCGGAAGGGAAGTAGGGAAAAATCCACATTACGTGGAGAAGAGCTACATTTATGTAACCTCCCCTTGTTTAGTTTTGGGTGTCTCGCCAGACCGAAATGTACCTTTGTCGGAGTCATATATGGGCAGGTCACCATCCGTTCTCCTTTCGAAAGGGAAGACGGACTTGATCAATGATCCGGGCGTATTTGAGGAGCCGCATGTGAAGAGGATGGCTCGTGAGTATGAAGTCAAGCCGCAATCTTTGGCCATCAATGATCTTCGCTTCTTAGCCTCCTCGTAGTTGATCCCCGGAGAGGCGGAGTCAATGGTTAACGGGAAAGCCGAGCTCTAAGGAGGTGATTCGAAAGCATCCCGCTCGTAAAGGTCATGGACTTGATTGTCAGAACTTTGAGAAAGCCTCTCAGATACAAGGTGTTGAGTTTGACAAAGTTCTTTGTCCTTGTCCACCCGTGAGGTTATCCTTGGCCTTGACCTCGCCCAAAGAATTCCCCGAATTGTGGTTTGTAATCCGGCCTGCGATCGCAGGCTCGGGTCGGTCCGGGATCTTAATCCTCACGGGCCCGCGGCGCCTTTGGAAGATCCCTATGAACAACTCGATGCCTGTTGACAACTTGAAGATTCATGAGAACGCCTTTGGGATTCTTGTAACTTGAGGACAACGGCTTGAACATCCCGGCCGGGCTGGTATAGGAGCCATGCAGGATGTGGAGGTGTCAGTGGTCCCGGTGGTAAGCTGTCGCGGTTTGTGACGCCCCGAGAGACATGATGAGAAGTGGAGGGCATGGATACCGTGGGAGGAAGAGGAGACAAAGGGATACGCGGGCGCTGTTGAACATGACCGTGGAGAAGAAGGGTGTGAAGTTTCACCCTGGGCTGGTTTTGAGGGAAGGGAAATGAAAAGATTGATGAGTGGAGGTATGAGAAATGGAAGGGGACCCAAGAAGAGGAAGGTAATGATGGAGAGGGTTTGAAGATGGGCACCCAATCGGGCTTCAAAGACGAAGAGGGGGACAGCCCTAATGCATCCACTTCAGGCGAAGAAGTCCTAAGAATAGCATTTGTGGCCAATCAATATGGATGAGTGGAGCTGATGGCCGCGATAACAACATTGTAGAACCTGCTTATTGATATGGGTGTTCTTGATGGAATACCTGGGCAACTCCGCCACGTAAACTTTTACAAAAGTATCGCGGGGCTTGGCAATGTTGGTGAGGCTGGCGCATGTTGGTTTGATAAGGAACCGCTACTAACCGGAAAGTGACATCCATGTCCTATAAAGCAGCCCAAGATAAAGAAGGTTTTTAAGAGGAATGTGGAATACCCTCGCAAATCGGCTTGAGTAAGCAAAATGGTGGTGCCATCGACCGCAGGGTAGCATATCCTTCCCGGGTGCTGGACAATATGAGCTGGCCAAACCGCTAATTGCTCCTGGATTTGGTGCGTGGAGTCCATTTTGTGAGAATTCGAAGCCTCCATGCGCTTTCACACTTCACCACATTCTGACCAACCGGGCCTCGCAAAAGGTGGGTGTCGAGAATATCACCGACTCAAAAAGAGCCGGATCCCGTTGGAGCGTAAGCCCCGGGTTGAGAAAATTTGGGTGAAGCAAAACCATGCATGGCAAAGAGCTGCCGGAGAGGAACAAGAAGAACCTGCAGGTGGAGAAGCCTGGAGGGCTTTGAGAGCTTCAAGACGAAAAAACTAAGATGGATGAAAAGGTTTTAGGGCTTAATAAGTGTTTTATGGCGGGGGCTGATGAGAATGAAGCAAAGAACCGCTGATGATGCCGTGTGGCAAGAGATGCCAAGGAGTCGATTGAGGGGGCAAAAGTTTGGCTAAGTCCCCAAGTCTGAAGGGAGAAGCAAATGAACTAAGTGGAGATGAGACATAAAATGAATCCATCGGATGTGACAAAATCGGGTGAAGGTACACATATTAACGTTCGACGCTGACGAAAAGAAGGAACGTCATTTAATGATGGCAACTCAAGAGGAATATCATTAAAACGAAGGTGTCGAAGGTACCCATTGCTAGATATGCTACGGAGAAAAAGATTCCCAAATTAGAAACGTATTGCATTGCAACCACGCCTACGAAGTTTTCTCGATTGGTCCACGCCGACATTACGATTCCCCGGGCCGCTGGGCTATATAAGACGAAAGCATGGGACTAAGCCGGTACACCCTTGGCTAATGGCGAGTATGGCGGCAACCGGTTTGAACGAGAACCGCAAATGCCTAGCAAATCGCCGTAGAATGGATCACCCGCAAGATGAACTGCCCGGATATCCGGAAGTGCCACAAACCGGCATCCCTATGGATGGTTAGTGCGGGATGGTCGAGCATCCCAATTCTCCCACCAACCTATGGATGTGGTGGTGCATCCAAGGCCGGGATCCGAAAAGTAACTACTACCACATCCTCCTCGCGATCACCGCTTCCCAACCCTGAGTAGAGGGGTTTTAATCTTAGGATTTTGTAAATAGGGCAGTCTGGCCATAGAGCTCGCCATAAAGGAAGTAAGTGGGCAATGCTCACATTTTGTAATTTTGCCTCTACTATAAATATAAATATGCCGCTTTTAGTCACTATCCGTTGTTTCTAACTATGTGGTGCATCTTTGTAGAACCGTCAGAAGCTTCTATATGAAATTGCTTTAAGGCTAAAAGCCATTAACCGTAGTAGGTAATGGAGTTCCATCCAACTCTACCGCTTGAAAAACACCGGGTTGAACAACTTGAACAATTTGATAAGGACCAAGCCATCCGAACTTTAACTTGCCCGAAAAATTTTTGTAACGAATCATAAAGAAGAACCAAATCACCTTCTTTGAATGTTTTTGTCTTAAGATGCTTGTCATGCAACGATTTAAATCGCTGACCATGAAGAACACGAATGTAAGCGCCTCCAAAAGTTCATCCAAACCGCTCCTAATTGATAAACCCGCCCTTGAGTGCGCCAGTGGATTTGGTGGTCCGTAAGCAAGTTGGAAACGGAGAGCCCAAGAATATATTCAAAGGGCATAAGAGCTTTGACCATAAAACCAACTTTGAAAGGGAGGTGTGTTCGGGTGAGTAATTTTAAAACCGCGTGTTATAAGCCCAAAGAACAAGAGGCAACTTGTCTTGCCAACTGGTACGAAAGCATCACAAATTTTCTTGAAGAACGCTGATGAGAGTTTTGTTGGTGCTTTCACCCGCCATTTCCCTTTGAGGATAGTAAGGTGTACTCTTCCTGCTGAATGTGAAGATAGTCCGGCCAGCCCTTGATGGTATGATTGACAAAATGCACGCCTCTACCATCACTAACAAGTTCCGCGGGGACAACCAAAAACCGCGGATGATGTGCGTGTAAAGAACCTTGGTCAGACCGCGGCAAAGCAGTGTTGTCCGGAAGGGCACAAGCTTCCCATTTGGTGGCATAATCGCGGATGACCAGAATGTAATGTACGCGGCACGGCGGTTCCATGGGCCCCACAAAAAAAGTCCATTCCCCATTTGTCAAGGGAAGTGCGGGCAAACCATCGCATCAATGGAAGAGCCGCCACGGGCCGGGTTTCCCACACGCCGCACATCACCACGGGCGCAAGCATAAGCATAGGCATCTTTGAAGAGCGCGGGCCAAAAAATATCCCCGCCAAAAAGAATTTTACGCGGCCGCAAGGCCACTAATTAAATGACCACCACCAAGCCCGGCCATGGGCTTGTCGAACAATGTCGCACCCCATGAGGGAGGACACAACGACGGAGGACCATGTCTTTACCGCTTGTATAGATGGCCCGCAAACCATGGTGTAGTCACCGACCCTGAGAAACCGACGGGCCAAGGAGCTAAGCTTTTTCTGGAGAGAGCGCCTGGATCAGCCGAGGAAGAGCACCAAAGAGAAGATATTGCTGAAAGTTGTGAAACCAATGGGGCGCGTGGCGCGGGACCGTGAACAATTGAGCCGCCCGAAAGGCGCCGTAAACACCCGCGGGAGGGGATCATCCGCGGTGGATGCACGAAAGATAATCGCACCACATGAGACTTGCCCGCCTTTATGAACAATTTCAAAAGGAGCAAATTTGCGGTAAGAAGGACCCAACGAAAGCAATCTTACCCGCGGGCTGGCTTTGTTGATTAAATAAAGAAGAGCTTGATGATCAACAAAGAACTTGATCCGCTGCCCAACAAATAATGATGAACGCTGGGACACGTAAAACTAAGCCCAAAGGGCTTTCCAAGCGGCGGTAGGCAGTTATGCCACCAGATTGAGTTTCCTACCGGCATAACGGATTGGTTTATCCGCATGTTCATCATAGGCCCCCGGAAAGAACAGCACCAATGGCAAAAGTAGACATCAACATGAACATGGAAGGGTTTGTCCCATTGAGGAGGAACAAGGGACCGGGGCCCGAGTAAGTAACAATTTTAACTTCGAAAAGCAGCTCCGCCGGGGATTCCAAGCCCAAGTGGATTCATCACCCGTGAGTTTATGAATGGGATCGCCTATAGCCGCAAGTCCGTAAATGAAGGTGGAATAATAATTAACCTTACCCAGAAAGAACGTGGTCTCTTTGATATTAGATGGTGCTTGAGCCTTCAAGATATTGGCCAATTTTAGGATCCGTGGTGATCCCATCTTTACTGTTAACCACATGACCCAAAAAAACACCCGAGGTGACGCAAAGTGCACTTCTCTGATTGAGACAATGCCGATTCATCACATTTTTTGAAAGACAAGTTCTAACTTTTCCAAGTGATCATCCATGGAGCCAGAGGCTGAAAATCATCTTGAAAGATCTCAAGAAAAGGTTTATCCTTCATAAAGTCTTGAAAGTCTTGAAAGTGCTACCGAAGGTTGAAGGAGAGTTTGATAAACCAAAAGGGACCACCTTGTGGCAAAAGTGCCCCCCACGGGTGGTGAAGGTAGTTTTGAGTTGATCTTCTTTCTTGATAGAAATTTGATTGTACCCGCAGAAACCATCCATGAAAGAGTACATCTCATGACCAAAGAACTTCTTCAAGAACCCGGTCTGCAAGGAAGGGAAGCGGAAAGTGATCACGCTTAATGAGCTTGATTGAGTTTTTTGTAGTCCATGCAAAACGCCGATCTTACCATTGTGTTTGAGAGTTAATGACGATGGGGTTTCACCCATTCGTAGAAAGTGTTTGACCTCATAAATCGTAAGCCAAAGAGCCAAGAGTTTGTCAATTTCTCGCCTTGACGCGGGTCACGTAATTTGGGTTGAGCCTCAGATCGCCATTGCTAGATGGGGCGGCAGCAGTTTGGTAGGAAATGGTGAGTTCCCCAACTCTTTTGTTACCTCAAGGTCTTTGTAGCTCCAAGCAAAAATATGTTTGAACTTTGAACAAATACCACAAGTGTTTTATAGGTGGATGGAAGATTTGAGCTTCTTTCGGACGGGTTGATTGTTACCAATGTCCACTATGTCCACCGAGTTTGAATATGAGGAACAACCTCGTCCAACCCGATGAGCGTGAGGTTGAAGCATGACGAGGGAGCAAAGATTTTGAGTAGTGAAGAAAAGAGCTGGCTGAAAGTGTCATCAAGCAAGGGGTTGCTTCATGACAGCATGAACATGAACAGCCTCCCAAGAAGGGGTGTCACCGAAAAATGATCAAGATGTTGAATGCGATTGGCAGAAGGCCGCATGGGTCCAAGAGAGGCCGGCCACGTACTGTCCCGATCCAAATACATCTTACCCCACGGATCAGCATACCCGAAAGGGAGGAGAGAGGCGTACTGGGCAGGGTGGAGCTTGAACATGATAAATATTTTGTGCTTCTTCTTCAAGATTCGGAGATTGAAGGTTCTCGCATTCTCAACAGATCAATTTGCCGGGCTTCCAAGTCCATAGTGGCATTGAGGTGTCCATCGCTTATAACAAGTTGGTCCCTGGGCCCAAAGAATGAATACTTTTAGCCCCATGGAGAAAAGGTCTACCAACCAAAGATTTCATAATCACCGTGGTCTTCCAGCTTTTCAAACCCAAATTCCAAAGGGAATTTGAGATCACCAATGCCGATATGGAGAAGAGGAGTGACACCTTGAGGGCGGATATGGCCATATTTGCCAACTTGATGTCATAAGAGCACGGTAGATAACCGCTTTTGATTCCCAATTGCTTTGATTCATTAATAAGATTGACGGCACTACCACCATCAATTTGAACATGATTGATGTTCTGAGCGCCCACCGTGGCATGCACCGTGGGTGTTGAGGTCGCAACAGCTCCAACCAGAACCGCTGGAAGAGGTAACCCATCTTTTGAGAGCCGAACGTTTTCAAAATGATGGCCGTGCTCAAAGGAATCTTGATCTTGGCGAAGTTCTTCCCCGGTTCCAAAGGAACATGTAGAGAAGGTCCGAACCTCTAATGAGCCGAAGCTCCACTAAAGAAGCAATATTTGAGAAGCCCCCACCGAAAGCGGGTTGAGCCAGGTGGAGGATGATGGTGCCGCCGACGACGCCGGTAGCTCGAGTGGTGGCATGAACATTTGCCGCTGTGCGACCTTCCAATGCACCGCATGAGTTTAAGAATACTTTATCTCACTTTGGGCATGACGCGAGGCATGAGTTTGTCAAGATCAGCGCACGGCTGAACTTTTTATCTTCCCCATGGGGGACCGCCTCAATAGCAAAAGCCGGGTTGGGCGGTCGCGAGGGATGATGGTCAAGGGGCATGAAGCCCGTGTCCGACGGTGAGACCGACCAACCCAATGGACCGCTAGACCGAGGGTTGAGTGCCCGAGCAATCTCCTCTTGGGCTTGTTGATCCATAGGATTTTGAGGTAGATGCGGCTTTGCTAAGGTCGCCGTTGTTGAGGTGGCCGTGGTGGCTTCCTCAAAACAGACGAGGGGTCTCGGGCCGCCACCCATAGCTGATAAGCCGCGAGAGGCGCATCAAGCCGGGCTGATTTTGAACCTCGAAGGTGGACTTGAACCTGGGAAGTTGAGGACACGCCGCGGTGGTGTGACCCCATCTGGCGACAATGATAATATTGAGCCTTTTGAAGGATCAAAGGGAGGATGGTTGCCTTGTCCCCGCGGGTCGCTTAAGATTGCCGCGCTTGTTGATACCGCCGAGGTGGCTGAGCTTGATATTGCCGGAGGCGATATGACCGCTGCTGTTGAGGCGTGGTCCGGACTTGAAAACCATTTTATTCCCCGAAGGGTGTAGGATGAGAACGGTGCATTCCTCCGCGGGCGGATTGCACATATTGCACCGCTTACAAAGTGAGGAGGTCCATTGGAGGAGTTGCATTCATTTGCCGATGGCCTTGATATTTGCCAAATATGACACCAGACCGTGAGCGCTATGGATTTGTTTGCCGAGGTCGTAATGTAATTCCGAACCATGACGGGCATGAAAGGGAGTTCCGCGGAGAGCAACACCCGAGAAGAAAACATTGACCGAAAGATTGACCAATCTCAATGGCTTGCTCCCAAAGACTTTGGACGCAAGTATTCTCGGCCATAAGTCGAATGGCGTGAGGAAGGCCCCGCGCAAACCGCACAAGAATCCGGGCTTTGGCGCGGGGTACTCCCCGAGTTTACCGACAAGAATGTGGACGGTCCGCGAAAATCCTCGGTCAATTCGCGGGCTTGCCAAGGTCATTGAGTTGCTTTGAGAAGAAGTTGATCATCATCCGTGGTTACAATGAGAAATGAATGATGTTTTCATTTCATGCCAACTTTGTTTCCAAAGTGACTTTGTTGGCCATTAACCACCATGAGGGGCTCGGAAGGCGGGCCTAAAAGATATGAAATTTGAGTTGTGGCCGCGCATGACCATTTAGAATGGCCAAGGCTTCAATTCCTCCATGTGGGCTTGAGCACTTTGATCCGCAGGTTTGCCTTTAGTGTTGCCAAAAGTGGGATAAGTCGCCTATTATGAGGGGAGATGAAGGCGAAACTTGGGCATAGACAGGTGGATTTGGTGGAGGATATGCGTAAGCATGGAGGTGGAACCGCCCGACCGAGCAAGGGGGGGGACTGAAAACCCGTGGGTCTATAGAAAGTAGCATCAGGTGGGAAGGGTCATGAGAGCCCTCCCTATTAGGCTTGAGATCGCTGGTTTGGTAAAAACGTGAAGAGCGTAATGGAAAGATGGAGAAGACTGAAATTGCGGAACGGGGAGGGCCAAAGGACACTTGATGGTAGCACATCCCGGCCAGGAGGTGAAGAAGGTTGTGACGGCCGAGGGGTGTGACCGAAGGTATATGGAATGTAGGTGCCGTCCGAGTCTAGAAATAGTGAGGCGCGGGCTGAACATGTTGTTGTGGGATTGAGGTTGAGAGCAATGTCCGCATTAATGGGGAGACCCCGGTCGAATGAGCACGAGGGGTAGGGTGCCGAATTCAAGCTCGAGCGACACCACCACCCTCAATGTCATAGGCGTAATCATACATATCCCGAATAACAGTTTGGCTGCCTTTGATGGCTTCCAATCGAAGCCGCTTGACAAAGAAGTTCTTCGTAGTGAAACCCCTAGCCTAATGATGGGAAGAAAGGAAAAGAAAGATCGTGATCCGGGCAATGGCGACGCTGTTTGGGGTCCGGGTTCGAACTCCCCGCAAGACAGCCTGCGGGAGGACCCTTGATCAAACAGAGAATCCGGAGCTATGTCACGCCGGGATTTTGGCGAAAAAGAACAAGGGAAAAGAGAAAAGAGAGAACAAAAGAGAACAAAAAAGATCACAATAATGAGAACTACCCCTTGATGTCAATGAAGATACATGAGCTCCTGAATCAAGAGAAAAATGTATGAGACAAGACTCAAAACTCATCTAAAACTCATGTGCTAGCTCTACTCATATATATAGGTACAATGGCCTTGGCCCAATATAGACACTGGACCGATTTCGCGTCGTTTACTCGGAAGAGGCCTGATTTTTGCAGGAATGCCGGCTAAGGCTCTTGAAATGCTCCTCAAATCACGCCGGACGATGTCGAGGGGCGTCATGGATCGCCTCGCCATTTGGTTCGAGCCCCTCTTGGGAGTAGGCACGCTTTTGATCAAGGTGGGTCGCCGGGCTTGGTCTTATAATGGGCCTTTGACCTGACCCGCGCTGCCGACCGGGCATCGGCATTAGCCTTGACCTGGTCCGGCCGGGTGCATGAATAGTCATGTACCAGATGTACTAATGTTAATTATTAACCGAACCTAATGATGTTGGATATTGAAGGTGTGCAAAGGAAACCTGCATAAACCGAAATTACATATGAGCAACAAGAAGTGAACCAAGGAGAAATACTAAGAAGAAGGAGGAGAACTCAAGCATAGATACTTCGGAAGGTGCAAACAATCTTGAGTCATTAGGACGATAACATGGGCAGAGCAAAAGACTTTAGAAAAAAATGAAGGTGAGGTACCTTCCGCTTTGTTTGAAATCTTGATGCATTTGGATATCTTAGTACCTAAGTCTTATAATGAAGCAAATGAATTCTCCCCGACCAGAAGAATGGCGGAAAGCTATGAAGCTCAAATGCAATCCTTTGATAGAACTAATACTTATGAACCAGTGGATATGCCAAAGGGAAAAAATATTGTTGGTAACAAATGGATTTTCAAAATAAAGATAGAAGCAGATGGGGTAACTCCTAAATTTAAGGCATGCTTGGTAGCCAAGGTTTGGCCAATGTGCATGGTCGACTATGAGGAGACTTTTTCTCCACTCTGTTAAAATGAACAAGATAAGGATGTTGTTATCAATTGCAAATGCAAACAGACCTAGAGGTGCACATATGGATGTAAATACGTCGCTTTTAAGTGCAAAATTAGAAAGAGGAAATTTTATTATGAGATTACCACCGTGTTTTGAAGAAAGAGCAGTGGAAGGTATGGAAATTAAATAAGGCAAGATATGGTCTTATACTCCAAGAGAGTGGTATAAGTGCATTGACTCTTTTTCAAAAGAGCAAGGCTTTACTAAATTGCAAAAAATGATGGAAATCTATATAAATTTCACGAGGAGCCTTTAATGGTGTATAATAGCACTTTATGAGATGATAACATCATGGTGTCAAATGGCATAAATATTTTTGGAGCATTGCAAAAGCATTTTGAAAAGTAAATTTAAGATGTCCGATCTTTGGTGAGCTAAAGAAATTCCCCCGAATTGAAGTACACGTAGAGATAGAGCAATAAGATACTAAATTTGACTCAAAGAAGGTCGATTGATTGAGGGATGCTTAGCAAGTTTAATATGAATGATTGTAATACTTTGCAAAACTCCTATAGTTCCGTGATGTAAGATATCCGCCGCATCGAGCCCCAAAACCGATGCGTAATCCAGAAGAAATGATTAATGTACCATATATGTCATTAATTGGTCAAGCTTATCTTATGTGGCTAACCGCATCTAGACCCGATATAGCTTATGTGGTAAATATGTTAAGCGATACAACAATGATCCAGTGGAGGGAGCATTGGATAGCCGCCAAACAAAGTCTTAAGGTATTTGAAGGGCACCATGAATCATGGCATTAGTTATCGTCGCTCTAAAAATCTACAATTATTGGCATATTGTGATGCCGATCGAGGGAGATCTAGATAGCGTAAAAAAATCTACCCTCGTGCTATTTAACGCTTTTAGGGGAGCTCCAGCTAGTTGGAAGTGCAAAAGCAAAATGCCAATGCAATGTCTAGTGTCAAGGTTTAATATGCTTCAGCCAGTGATAGTCACAAAAGAAGTCATATGGGAAAGAAGACTTTGATAGAACTTGGCTATAATCAAGACAAGGCAAATAATTGTATTGCGACAATACAAGTTGTATAGCAATGACAAAGGATCCTTGAGGTTTCATGAGAGGTCAAAACAAGGACATTGAACTCGAGCTGCATTTTATCGTGAAAATAGTTGGAAAGAACATAGTAAAGCTGACATATGTAAACACTTTGAAAACAAGTAGATTCAAGACTAAGGCAATCGCCAGAGAAAAGGTTTACAAAGAGCTGAAATGTTTAATCGATGTTTGGATTATAAATATGAAAGGGGAATGTTAATAGTTCATGTTATAATTACTTTGATCAAGTCCAAGATTGAAGATCATATCATGAGGTAGGATTTGCTTTGCCTAGGTATTTATTTCTATAGTGCCCTTGAACCATTAGGACCATGGATTCGGGAAGAAGTTTTTATTAATGGTAAACTGACACCTATTATGGGGCCTAAGGAGGAAACTTGGTTCAAACCTTCCCCGCTTCAAAGGCTTATACAGATAAGCATGGTTCGATCGGTCCGCCTTAAGCGTCCGGATCCGTGGCTTTATCATAAAGAAGAAGTATTGATTTGTTTTATCCGGTGAAGATTACAGCTTGAATGCAAAATGAGGGATTTCCTAATCTAATGCTTGGGTTGTTCGGATGTGTGTCAACCAAGCTACAAAGAGCTTGTCGTCATCACCAATGCTACGTTGATTTTACCAGAAAGCATTTTTAAAGGTTTGAAAGACAATGGTCTATGTTGTGAAGATAAATCAAAAGGAGAAATTTGCTGGAACTAATTGTTTTTCTCATTCAATTTAATCTTTGAATAGGTTATTTGCTAGTATCTTTGAGTTTAAAATTCATCGGAATTACATGGTAAGTGATACCACCATGTTCTCCATACCCAAAACCTCATTAGAGGTTCTTGTTGTGCTTTAGCCTTGCTTTTCATGTTTCCTTTATGTTTAACCCAAGTCATTCTCACTTGGCTGCTCAATAGCATAATCCCTATGGTTGCATCATATGACTCCACCTCACCAATTGCAAATTTAAATTGATCCATCAAGATTTTCAATGTGTTCTTGACTCGGCTAAAAGCTTCCCATTGTATTGACTCCCAACTCCTTGAACTTCCTTCAAGATTCTATGGGGCTTTTAATTTCCCAAATACACTTTCAACCATTTTCAACCTCAAGACACTCTTAAAGGTGAAACTATTCTTATATGGCTTGCCCTTTCTCTCGAGATCATCTCTAAAGTGAATAACTCTTTTATCAATGGGAAATCATAGATAGGATCCAATTATTAGGTTTGAATTATGCCATATAAAGTTAATTTCCTGACTACTTGTTCTAACACATATTCACCGCTTTTGCCAATCTATGGCTATAAGGCATAATATACATCTCATAATACCTATACAAGCCCAAATTTATATATTACAATTCATATGTTTTACCCCAAGCCCCTCGGGCTGAACATACCGGGTAATAAGATGTATTCACAACTCCTAGTTGTATATAGAGTTAGGAATATAACTCTACTAAAATTTAGTTTCCAAACAAGAGATATTGGGATTTTCAACCAATCTCAAGAACTTAGTTTTGAACATAGGTAGAGTTTATATGGAACTACATAGTCCAATCAATCATATTGTAGCTTGATTCATCTTTTAGCATCTTTCCAGAGTCACCATCTCAAATCAAATTTAACAAATGCTACAATAATCTATTGCATGCATCCATATAATCCTAGTTGAATCGCTTGCTCCTTTATTTATTTTAAGTGCTCTTCCCGTAAGAACCCCTTTATATGACTAACAAGTTGCTTTTGCAATTACTATCTTGTAGTTTTACCCCGATAAGTTCTCAACCTTATCAAGATCGCAGAACTTGTATTCTCTAGATGCTAGTTAGCATCTCCGCTATAGTACTTCTAAAACTATAGATTCCATGGGTGAGGTTCGCCTTATGAAGGTTATTTTCTTTGACACATCAATCGCGAATTGTATATGTTCCTTTGGAATTTTTCAAAGGAATACCTCAAGCTGTTAATTTGTTGCCACTTCCTACCTTCCTCCTTTTTCCTTCCTTTATGTAACCAAGATCCTTTCTTGGTATTCATAAGAAAGCATATCATACAAGGCATAAAACCTTTAAACCCTTCAGAATTCTTCCTAGAATTCAAGGATCTTATTCTCAACACTTACCGCTGTTGTTATTCCTAAGTGTTACTATGTTCCAAGGAACCGGGCAGAACCTCGTGAGTCCTAATAAAAGCTCTCTAATCCGACCCCAAATCCCTCCAAGTAACCAAGTCATAGCATCCATAAGAACTAGTATGAAGTCCCCACAATATTTCCAAATATTATGCACTTCTAGTGCAAACCCTAGGTCGCGGCACTAATGACTCCCTTGAGTCAATAGTAATATATCCGCCACCAATTCCCTTATAAGGATTGGTTAAAGGCTAACATGCAGCTCGCCCCAATTCTACCCAAGTAGAGTGAGCCAATGATCCCATCATCATGTGGTTATCACGACAACACATTCAACATTGACTTCATTCTCCATTTCTAGTTTTTCTTCTTACACCACACTACCCAAGAGGTGTAAGGCCAATTGGGCATGATCCCAAATTATGACACGCTTATGATGCACTCATTGAAAGGGATCTTTATGCCAATAATGCTTTTGCTAAAGCATAATTTCTCTTAGTTCCTTGAACGAAAGACACTTTTCAAAAGAATCATCCCGATATCAAAAATTTTAAAAACTCCAAGCTCTAGGGTCTTATGTTAAGCATATCCACATGCTCCGTGGTATGGCTCTATCTCCATGTGGTTCGCTTCACGCCCACCATCGAGCCCCCAATTCTCATGATCTAAACCAACTAACACTCTTTGAGTGCTAGAATTTACAACCTTATTTTCCTTTTCAAAGAAACCCAGCTTTGCAAGAATGCAAGTAGTTGGTAATCGCCAACAAGTGCCCTTGGCCTTGTTAATTACTAGTTCAAATAGTACCAACATGAGCCAAAATCGCTTAATAATAAATATTAACTAAGCTAAGTAATAAACCATTAAACCCCCTTTAAATTTTAATGGTTGATAATGGGGAACACAATCCCTGATTTCTTTTAATGGGCTGATAACGGTCCCGTTACCTTTAAAAAAAAAAAATCATTGACTAAAAATCGGGATCAATGAAATCGATCCCGAGCCAGCCGTAATCAATCACTTCGGCTGCTTTGATACATTGATTGCCACGGCCTGGCAAGTAAGGGGCTTCGCCCCAAACGCCTCGGCCAGGAATTTTCAGCTCAAACCGAAGCCGTTTTGCAAAATCCGCTTTTCTAGGTCCCAACATGATTTAGCAAGCCCTCTTGCCCGTGAGATCATAACGATTTTGCATTGGTTTCTCAGCCCCTGTGAGCCCAAGAACCATTCTAAGGCCAAACCTTTAAGGCTAGGATGCTTTAGAAATTGCTCTATAACTCCTCTCGCTTCAATCTTCTTTAATCGGGCCACAATCCACCCCTCAACCCAAAGATCAAATTAGGGGCTCGATACCAATGTAATGGTCCTGAAGACTTCATTGATCGGCTTATCACGATCAATCCACACCTACCACCTATAATCCCCGATTCCCCATTTGTTTCTTCTTGAAGACTTAGATTGATGCGTAATCACTGTGTTTGCTCAATAATAGCTACCCAATAGCTATGACTTACAAGATGCCGCCCCTTTGGAAAATATGGCTCTTATATATATATATATATATATATATATATATATATATATATATATATATATATATATATATATATATATATATATCCTTATATATATACAATTATATGAGTGCCTGCCAACATGAAGTAGAGATGAAGTAGAGATTGATCTCTACCGGCCATCTCTCGAGATAGACGGCCCATCGGTGCCACACTCGTAACACCCAAGCATCCCCTTATTTGGGGCTTTTAACTGGGCCCTTGAAATTGGGGCATTTTATCTAGACCGGCCGATTAAAATTATTTGGGGCTTTTCATATGGGCCGTCGGATTTGAGCACCCTTTATTTGGGGTTTTTTGGGGCATATCTTTATCTAGGGGCCGTCGGATTTGAGAATCATGTCCGGATTTTTATTTTGATGAGTGGCCGTCTGAATACTCTTCCGGCTTTCCAGCTCTCCATGCGGCTATGGCTCTTTACCACACTTTTGATCCGTCCTCTGATCGATTGCATTCGAGAAATTTAGTGGAAGCGTGTTTAAATCCGGATGCTGGATTGGTACCGACTCATTCTTCACCATCATTCCTCCATGCTGGTATGGCCAGAGCCCCATAGCCTCCATTGGACGGTCTCTCGCATTTTGGCATTCTCGGCTCACCCTTAGCCCCCTTGATGCAGAGCCGATTATGTATATTCTTTCAGGATTTGTTGGTTTTACACAGTCGGATCAGACAGGAACTTGAGATGTTGATACAAACGGTTCTTTTCCGCTTTGTCTTTAAGCCGTTTCCTAAACAGGGAGGTTTCGAATGCATGTCTTCTTTTAAAAGCCTGGTAAATTATTCATCAATCATGTTCTAAAATGCATCACAGCTGGTGAAGTTAATGATTTTACACAGAAAACAGGCACAGTTTAACGTGTCTATGGGAGGATCAAACAAACCTAATCCTGTCCAAGAAGCAATTACAGATCAAGATCAAGCTCAAGCTTTCTGTTTTGGCCTTCTTTGGTGTCAACGGGTGACGGGTCAAGCTTCAAGCAACATCGAGCCAATATTATGTTTAAGGTCGACCGCTTTTTTTTCTTGCATTCATCTCTCGCTTTTCGCTTTATTTCTTTCGATTTCAAGCTCATTTTTACTTAACAAAATTAGTTCGCATTCTTCATACGGCATTTGATTAAGCTAGACTTCGATTGATGAAGCTTCACAAGTACGAATGTGGATCCGAATTAGATCTTCCTTTTGTTGCCCCCTTACGTAACCTTAAAAGGTGTTCTCGCTTTGAAAAGAAGTCATGTTCGAATATAAATTTGCACAGTTGTGAAAGGAAGTTCATCGGGTGTATTCTTTTTTGCAAAAGAAGTCCACCGGGTTTATTTTTTTTAAGAACACAACCGCTAAACTTGGCAAAGACGACAATAGAGGTATTTGGTAGTTTAAACATTATCGCCTTTTTTCTTGGCGCAAGAAAACAAGCCAACATCTTTAAAAGATCACATTCTTCTTCCGCTAAAGAGACAGAATTGTGGAAAACTCTCAACATAGCAAATGATGTTCTAATTGTTCCCTTTAGAACTCCTACAAAGATGTCGCTAAGCTTCGATTTCTCCGCTCTCAAGAATATTGAAATTGGCAAAAATGCCACCAAGGTCCTTTTTGTTGGCCTGCTTACTCATCCTTCTTTAAACATGAAGCTTTGATGATTACTTCAATGACTTAAAGAAGGCAATCTTAGACATCAATAATAGAGTCAAGTATACCTGAAGAACAAACAGTATTTCAAATACCAAGACAACAAAATGAAATAGCAGCAAAGCTTGCCATTGGGCTGATGGTTTTCCATTTAATATTCATCTATATACCATGGTCTTGAGGTGTTTGTTTGACAATTTGGAGGAAAATAACTTTGTTGAACATAGTGACAAATTATGGATTTGATGAAGAAGACGGGAGGATTGTTGAATTGAGCTGACCTTTACACCACACATGCTTTGCATGGGTGCTGCTTCACGCCATAGCCACAGACAAACAGAGGTATCTCTATTGAAAGCCGCAGAAAAACTAAATGAAGGAAGTTGACAAGTTTATCAAGGCAAAAGATCCCTATCCAATAGAGATTTCCTTCTCTACACGCATGATTTCACCTACACTTATATGATAGGTGTCTATATTCAATCATCAATGAGTTCTCTGTTTTCCAGGTAATCTCTTTTTCTTTGATGTTTTGGTAAATTTTGATTGATCAAAACTAGGAACTAAACTTTGATGTGTTATGTTTCAGGTGGTAGAACATCTGCACGACAAAGTGAACATTCCAATGGGCATGAACCTTTTAGCTCAAGGTTGGCAGAAGAAATTGCCACCTTAGCAAAAGACGAGGAAGAAAAATATAGGCCTATATGGAATCAATGCCATCCATGTCCAGCCAAACGGCAAGGAGATGCAGATGCCGAAAGTTGGGACGAATTGCAGCTCATATATCATGTCCAAGGGTGACAGATCATTGTGTAGCTTGTTGTAGCATTCTCCAATATCCAATTCGTGATTAAATGTTTTTTCTTGCAAGCCCTTAAGCTGGTAAATAGCTGGTATATTAGGTAGTGCATGGACATTCATGATGCATTATTTTGTTTTTTGATTTACTGAAATATTTCCTATTAAATGTATAAGGTGCAATTGGTGTATCGGCAGCCCTTATAGAGCAAGATGCTGAACATTGTTGGAATATGAGCGGAACATTTGCTTCGCTCCCTTTGTTGTTGTTGTAAATTTTCTTCAAAGAAAGAAGTTATGTGGCAAAAGATCACATTCTTCTAGATGAGGTATTATTACCAAAATTAAAATATAGATTAATAGAGTAACGCCAAGATTGTCATCACGCTGGATGATGGTCGGACATGCAATCGATAATGTTTGGCGCTTTGTGTAAAGATATGAAGGTACTTATTGATTATGGAGTCAGATCATGCAAGACCCGACTATGGATATGTAGCCATCAACCCAGAACTTACTTAGGATGCTTGCTTTTCTTAGGATGCTCGCTTTTCGAAGGTGGAGTTCCAAGAGTTCCCTACGTGAGTGCATTCTCTTAATTGATCTTGATAGCCGAATTTTCCTCAGGATGTTTCTGTAGTAGAATCCAATATGGTAGATATTAGGGAATTAGATTAACTATCATGATCTTTAAGATACGCTGATCATAGATTCCGTGCAGATGCATTCTAAAGGCACAAAACCATGCAAGACCTGACTATGGATATGTAGCCATCAACCCAGGAACTTACTTAGGATGCTTGCTTTTCTTAGGATGCTCGCTTTTCGGAAGGTGGAGTTCCAAGAGTTCCCACGTGAGTGCATTCTCTTAATTGATCTTGATAGCCGAATTTTCCTCAGGATGTTTCTGTAGTAGAATCCAATATGGTAGATATTAGGGAATTAGATTAACTATTATGATCTTTAAGATATGCTGATCATAGATTCCGTGCTGGATTTGGCTATTGAATGGTTTGAGCAGATGCATTCTAAAGGCACAAAACCAAATAAAATGATGACTTTAGATATTTGCAGAGTATAGGCAGAAGCATTAGTGCCTTTCATTGATTTGGTATATTGTGAGGTCGTATTTAGTCAAATTTGATGTCTCGGATAAATCAACTGCTCGACCGGTTATTGAATTGTGCTACCTTTTATGCAGCCAAATTGGAGCTTGAAGTCATTGTTTTTTTCTCGCTTTTTCCGTGGCGAACGCCCATTGTAAGATAACCGAGGATGCAATGATAATGCTAGGTATGCACTTTAGATATTGTCATCATTGCAATATATTATCTCGCCGCATCCATCTGCAAGGCCTGATATATTTCATTGCAGTTATGGTTGGCTTTGGAAATGCCCTAATGCTGGTACTTATTTTCACTTCTGGATTCATCCACTGGGCCTTGGTTGTTGTTAAAGCTTTGAGAAAATTCTAACTGCATGGAGCATGGAGGGCGCATCAAGCAGTTGTAATCTGCAAATCCCCATGCTTTTGTTTATAGTATTTTAAGTTTGCTAGATAAACTAGCAGGAGGAGAAAGGGAAGGCGAAGCCAGATTCCGTGGGCAACAAGCCTTCCTCGGGTTACATCTTCAATTAATGGAGCAAATTGATTCAAAGGTATGACGATTTGAAGCAATGTGGCACTACTTCCTCGACAATGATAGCTGCAAGAGCACATCAGAAAAGTAGAATATGTTTTAGATATGAATGATCCAAAGACAACTAGTGCCATGAAGAGGCTTTCCAACAAACGTAGATATGTTCTGGTCAATGTGCCAAATGATGCAAGGCCATTGCTAGTCTTTATCAACCGTAAAAGTGGAGCCCAACATGGAGCCGCCTATGCCGAAGATTCAATATGTTGTCAATCCTCGCTCGTATTCATTATATAGAAAAAATAAGGTTTTGATTGTTAAAATTAGAAGTACTTTTGAAGTGACAAGACATCATACATGTTTAGATGTCTCAAACGCTTGTTGTACCAAAGATTTTCCAATCGATTCAAAAAAGATTGATCCAACACATAAGATGTCTCAAATTGTCGCTAAAACCTGTAAATTTGAGATATTTGACTATTCAGCTAAGCATTTTGATGGAAGTGCAAGTTGGCAAGAAAGAAAGATTATTATAACATATACGAGAGACCACTTGGGTCTATGAGACCATTTATACAAAGAATCATGTACAAAATTATAGGCGATTTGGTGTCCTCCTAGAAAGAGAGAAAAGAAAAATTAAAGCTTACAAAGCTTATTGTTGATTCTCGTGATCTAATCTTGATATTTTAGTTCTAGTCCCTGATCAAAGCCTGTTGTTCTATTACATCGTTTTTGCATGCTGAATGAATATCAGGTGTTTGTTTGTTGCTACTTCAATGTTCCCTTTTCACTTGAGACCGAATATTTTTTCTTCTTGAGCGTAGTTTTGCTTGGGATGTACATCCTTGAGGTAATCTTTTTCTCTGCCTCTTCTTTCCTAGTGTAGAAAAAAGAGAAAGCAAACAAGAGAGTCGGTTGTGTTGACCAATCATAGAACCTGCTCGCATCTCCAAGCTTGGTAAAGTTATGAGTATTTTGGCCATGTTCATGTTGTATATGTCAAGTGTGCATGGTGTACTGAATTTGTGTAGAAATCATTCTAAATACTTGCTCATTGCTATGGGACAACTTGCTCATTATTCCTTCCTTCCTAGGTTTTTGTATGTTTTGCCATTTTTCCGTAGTTCCGCATCTAGTTTTGACGCTCTTATTTCAGTTTTAGTTTTGTCGCTTTTTATTCTATTTTCAATTTCGCTTCTTCCCTTCAATCGAAGCAAGACTCATTCACCCATATAAACCGCTTGTTAAATCATGTCTTTGTTGCTCTATTCTTGGCAAATCATATAGCAGAGCCATGTATGAGAAGGCCGCTCGCGATGATGTCAGTTTGACCGCCATAGCAACTCGAGGCTATGCTTTCGTGAGTTTATCTTGCATTTTGAAGAAGCATAATCTTAAAAGTTGTAACTAACATGCAATATATGAACGCTTATGTAGGGCTTGCAAAGAAGCGCTTGATGAAGCTATTGCAGAGCTTGATGCATTGAACTAAGAATCCTACAAGGATAGCACATTGATTATGCCTTCTCAGAACAACTTAACTTTGTGGACCTCTCGATCCGCAGGAGGATGGAGGTATGTTTTGTTCCTTTGACTTATTTATACTCTTATGAACTTCCACTACTATGGACTTGCTTGTTACAGGAGAAGACCAGGTGAAAGGTGATGAGGCTGGCATGCTTGATGATGCAGAGGCTTGATGATGCAGAGCTTCATGCACATGACCTAAGAACATCTTATTATGAATGTGCAGTGACAGGTTCCATATTAAAGACTGATTGTATGCCTTTCAAGGCAAGCATGTAATGAATGACAACACGATTCTGTTAGTTACCTGGAATCACTTCTTCCTCTTGCACTGCTTAGTAGAGGAGGTTCAGAGAACTCTTTATTTTTTCTAAGGTCTCCAAAGATCCTCTAGATTCTCATTGTTTTTATGGCCATAAGAGTTTCTATGATGTCGCTCATTTCTTGAAAGGAATCTATTTGATAATTTGTATATCCGCTTTTGTTATGCGCGGCAAAGATGTGACTTGTGTGGATCTGGCCATCGCTATGAATAAATTCTTTTGTATGTGTTTTTGAGTAGCATGGTTATATGGTTGTATGTGTCCTGTTAAGGTGGGAATTGAAACAGTGCGTGCTACAAAGACTGAAAACTGGTTTCAGTTTGTAACTGAGATATTTCTGGACATTTTTGGCTTGTGTTGGTTAAAATATAACGGAGACGTGCAGACCTGTCGTAACGTTGTTACAAAGTTGTAAGACGTGGCAAAACGGTTGCCACAATTTCCAGAAGGTTTAGCCGAGGAGCACGATCCTGGCCCAAGGTTAGGGTTTTGGAAATTGGAATAGGGGTTTGATTTTGGGTCAAGATGTTGCAAGTTTATTGTATCTTACTTTAATTATATTCATAAGACGTTATCTATATTGTAGAAAACTTTTTGGGAACTTGCCTTCATGGTGAGGTGTATTTTTTTTACCGTATGTTCTAAAGCTCTTAGTGAGAATTTTGAACCACTAGGAAATAATTTTTAGCAGCCTGTTTGCTAAACCAGGTCTCTAAAAAACATTCGAAAATGCAGATGCCTAGGATGTTGCATGTTCTAACAATCCTAGGGTCAAAGAATTAAATGAAAATCTTGCATGCATTCCTTTGAATTTCGACCTCTACAAAAATTGTTGACTACAAATGCTGCTTAAAAGAACTTGAACTTTCTCTAGAAATGACATGTATGACCCTATAAGGCTTGTGTTTGAAAGAAATCTTGGCCCTGTTGAAGACATCTCGTGGTCCGATTAAAAAAGAAACAACTTAGAAAAAGCCGAGTAGTGAAAACAAAAAAAAAATTGGGCTTATGTAGATTTGGACGATAGCCTTAGTGTTGTCGATCTAAACCGAATTGCAAGAAGCCGCACTCGATTCTGCCATGTTCATATGATTCATGTGCTTGGAAAAGCAACATCTGTGCTTTGACTCAAAATAGTGCTATGATATAGATGGGATTTGCTGATACCAACCGCTTCTTAGATTTGCTTTTCATGGGTAGGACAAAACGGTATTTTGCCATATGCTGCATCATGCAAAAATCTTGCAAAGCGCCACATGCAATCTAGAAACCATGGCTAAGCTTCCTTTAACGCCAAGCCTCGCAGTAGGGCAATGACTGCAGGCATGCAGCATCTTTTTTTTGAGCCCGCGATAATCGTAATATTTGCATTGTTCATGTCTTCAATGGCTTGTTTTTTTTACTTGCGTGAACCTTTTTGCTCGCCCCATCCGCTTCCGTAATACCCGTAATGGCTATGGCATATTGAAGATCCACCCTCTTTCTCGTAAGAACTCCATTTTTTTTTTTTTTGTTGGGATTCTCATCCACCGCTCAACTTGAGTCCAAATAGCAAAATGACCGCCCTCTATCGCATTTAGTTATGGCAGCCCACAGATTGGTAGATGTGGCTTTAAAGAAGGATTTCACAATTGTGATGCCCAAACAAACTAACATAACTACTATGAACATTAATTAACACAAACCATTACATTAGACATGTTTAAAATTAAATTCCCCCTTAAACCCCCTTTTGTTTGGGTGCATATTCACACGGGGGGTGACTCCGGGCAACGAGAGCTGTTGGATAGGCATATTCATCCCTTATTCCTTTTAAACCTTTTCATGATTGTGCAATGTGTATGCAGGTTAATGGAGGTGAAACAGTTCCAATGAATTATAGCGACGTGGAAGAGGGAGAGGCATTGGGAATGGGCATGGTTCAGACGTGAGTATTTTTTTTTTTAGTCTTACATATTAAGGAATGACTAAAAATCAATGTCTCAATTTTAGATAACTAATAAATATATACTAGCCGCTTATCACCATCGATATTGTTTGCAAGCATTGAAGGGGTGGGAATATGAAGCCGCTGACCATTGAACCATGATAGCCGCTTTTCCTCGACTCTTTTGCATTTAACTTGCCTAAGCATTATCTTTTTTTATCCTCTCATGCATGAAGGCTCAATGCCGGTGTTTTGCTTAAGAATTTTGTGAAGCCCGGCCCAGATTGTTCTCAATTGGTTGCATGGATATGGCTATCAACAATTTTGCTCCAAATTTGACTTCGCTCTTTTGCTCAAGTCGGGCGCGAGAATCGAGAGGGATTTAGCTACGGCTTTTGGTCCCGAAGTTCTCGCTTGCACCTCCCGGAGTTTACACCATCCTTGATGAATAGGTTTATAACCACCTCTCGAGGAAGACAAATTGGGGTTTTGGTAGTCGCAGCTTGTGTTTATGGGTCTTAGAGTTTAGATTTACCGTCAATTAACAAGCATGTATTTATCTTGTGTGGATTTTTATTTGCGTGTTTTGAAAGATGGGTTGAGTTCGGCCAATATTCCTTTGCCATTGACGAAAACAACAGTACAATTTCTCTTATAAAATGCAAGGACGATAGCATCCATGTCTAAATAATAATTGCACAAGTAATATTTTTGAATATTGGTTTCTCGCCCTTAGCAATTCACTTCCTTTGTTTTTGAATTACGCCCAGCCATTCTCATGGTTTGGTAGCCAAGGGCAATGTATGTGAGACCCGTTATTGAGATGATAATTATGGTTTTAGCTACCTCAAGTATAGCAAAGTAAAAGCCCCTGAAATGAGGTCCTAATCATAATGCGTAAAAATGTTGAGCTAATTGGGCGATGATCCACTCAACTATAGACGATTGAAGGACCGATGGTGATTTAGTCTTGACCTCGCACTAATTGATACTTATACAAGAACCATGTAGAAGAACTGGGTCATATGGTAAACTTCTCTAGCAGCTTGTTTATGTGGCCTAATGAGGCAAAAGTCTCAGGCTCCCGAGCCTTCACATTTTACATACCTTACCGTTGGACATTATGAATGGTGCCTATCACATGGAGAATGAATGCCGCAAGTTATAGGAAATCCATCATGGGTAACTCAAAGATATAGATCATGCAGCATTCTCGATAAGAATATCATAGCCATTTTTTAAAACATGGGGAACAATTTGGGCTTTCCGCTTTATACATTGCATGTCCATATTGATGTTTTGCTTTAAGGGCTCAACATTTACAAAGATAAATAGAGTTTTGTGGCCAATTGAAGATCATATCCCCCGATTCACATTTCAGAACATTTGTAGCAGCTTTAAAGCTCGTAGAGCCTATACAAAAGGCATCTCTATAGGGCTTCACAAAGTGCCGAGATCTTCTGGATTTAGAGTAAAACCATGTTTTTGTTTGTTGTGTCTTGATTGTGTAATGCACATCTTTGATTATTCATGCGCTGCCTATTTGCGTGAACACAGCTTTGACTGTATGACTAGGTTATTTGAGTATCACAAGATTGCCGAGCGTAATGCCAAACCTCGTAATTTCGTTTGATTCTCAGGTACCAGAGTTGTTTTATTTTGCTTGCCCGTAAGCTTGAAGAGTTACAATTTTCGTGCTATTCTTGAGCCGGAAGTGTGATTGATTCAAAACTAAACCTTTAAGGTGCGTGATCCCCTTTTCTCGCCTCCTCGCTTTAGAATAAGGGCGATCCAGATCTCTTTGATTATTTTAATGGTTCTTTCAAATTACCCATGTTCTTAAGTGCGATAATGAAATTAAGAAATCACAAAGAATCTGGCAATCTTTCTATTGTAAATGTACCAATAAAAAGGCGATCTTTTATGCCATTGTTTTGGCATCTTTTAAATGCTTAGGCATGTTGTGCTATTCGCTCTACAAAAGAGTTGGACTCAAATTTTATAGGGTGGTTGGTTTCATCATGTTTGGCGGCTTTCAAAGCTTTAGATATCTAAATATTCTAATCAAATATCCAAAATGTTTTAGTACCGTGACCAAGTAGTTGAAAGACTCAAAGGATGCAAAATGGATCCAGCTTTTTGTTCGACGGATCAACTAAAAGATTTTTTTGAAGGCTTTAAAACTTTAATATCGCGGATAGTTGAAGGAAGCGTATCTAATATAACTCCTCATTTCTTTACAGATTAAATTTTTATCCGAGCCTCTCATTTCTTTTATTTTGCAGGGGTAATGCCAAAAAGCAAACTTTGAACATATGACATTTTAATGCAAGGTAATCAATGAATGACAATGCAACCACCTTTTGATAAAAAAAAGACCGGTTCAATGCAATAACGGACCAATGGATTTGGGATTGCAGTGTTATGGAATTGGTCGGAAGACCATGAACACCGATTCTTTAAGAATGGCTTAACCGCACAATGGTAATTGGTTCGAAATTGCCGATGCTTGGGTTCTTATTTCATGGTTTGAAATTTGTATCTATTTGGAACATGGTAATTGGTTCAAAATTACTAGATGCTTGTCCGCACCTACATGCTAAATATAGTACATTTTTCTTAATTGTTTTTCTCGATTAAATGGTGACCCTAATCATCTACGATGCAGCTTTATCTATTTTTACGCTATGAAAGAAACCTTCATAGACAAGATTTTGAAGTTCCTTATTGATGCATAAGATGCCTTTATTAGACAAATTTTTGAGAGATGTTTATTGGTACATAACGAAGATTTCATCAGCCTCAAGGGCTTAATGTAAGAAGATTTTATATTTTGAGAAGAGTGGTTCATGGGTCATAGATTTAGAGATCAAACTCCCTCGTTGACTTCATCCAAGCCTTAATTGTGTTTGATAATGTACACTCCCTCGATAGCTTGAACCCGATATTACAAGTTGAGGCCCGAAAACATGCTTCCTTTGTATATATCTAGAATACCGGATTGACAGAGATATGAAGCCCATATGAGGGCTATCTGCTCAAGATTCTCAAGTTGCTTCCCTCGTTATGGAGCTTGACATAAAATTTAGTGCATTAAGGGACAATATTTAGTTTGTTATACCTTAAGCTACCCCAAATTTACCGTAACTTATTCATGTTGTTTAATGGAAAAGACTCAATGAACAACTCATGTTCTTTGCATACACGCCAAACATTGCTTTTATAGAAAGAAAGCTATACCTCCTTTACAACCCGCCTATAGTCTTATAATCATCAAATGTTGTTCCTTTCTCGCTTGATTGCTCCAATCCAATTTGTTTGTTGAGTTATAATTGTATATTTGACTATGTCATTGTGGTATGAGGATGTTGAACCATTGTACGCCGTGAAACAAGGAACCGCAAAAACGGCATACCAAATCAAGGTAAAATTTGGCCAGAAAGCAATTCAATACAATATTCCTTCCACAAGTTCATCTCGCAAGATGTAGTTCCTCCTCGCAATTTGACACGCAGAAGTTGATTTGAACTTGTTAGAGCATCATTATATGGAAAATCAAAAGCCATTGCAAGTCTCGTGATACTACATTGCAAAAGGTGGCTTGATTGACTACAGATGCTGATTTACTATTTTTGGTGAATGCCTTGCAAGATTGTCAATGCAAAGTATTGAATTAGAAATAGAAACCCGTAGGAGAGTTACATTTTATGCGCTCAAGAATAGTCTCAAAATGCCATGTCTACATTATCGTTGTTTGTGAAGCTTGTGGATTTTGGAATTTAGTGTCACCGATTCCAATTGGTGCACTTTCAAATGTGCTTTTTGTGTTATCTTATTATAATAAAACATGTATAAAGCTTATAAAAACACCAAGGCCCCTATCTCTCGATTTTATAGCATCACTTGCAAATAACTCGCAAGCCCAAAACCCGTGGGTAATGGTAGTTTATGATTTGTTCTATTTTATTTAGTAATGCAATATTTGCTATAGTCTAAATAACAATGAAAATCTAATTTTGCAATTTTGAAACAATATGCGAAAAAATCATAGCCGGCATTGTCAACTTCCAATATTAACGACGCAAGCTTTGTCAACTATAACTTGAAAAACAAGCAGGGATGCTTGCTAAGTCGATGCTTTAATGTGGTGGCATGTCATTCCATCTTTTTGTGTCCCACGTGCTCCACACTTATGACCTCACAATTCCCACAATCTATTTTTTGTGCGATGGCAACAATGCTTTTTCATCAAAAGGACAAGTAATAGAATGTTGCACTATTTGTTTTTCCATTGCAATCTGAAACATCGACACTTTTTATGAAAGATGTTGTAGCAAGAAAGCATAAGTGTTGCTCCAACGGCTTTCATGGTCGCTACGATTTTTTTTCGGGCAATATGCTTTGCTCAATGGTAAATTCCAAGTTGTCGCCTCGATTTGTTTGGCGGCAAAATGCATTATATCCGAATTTCATGTGGAGATCTTGCCCATTTGGGTTTCTTTTGATTACTTGCTTTCCCCGATAGCTCTAGTGGCATAGCTTGAGGAGGTTGTCCATCCGCTTATGCCAAATATTAACATCGCCTTTTTTTCCATTCTTTCCATCACCATAGGCATTCTCGTGGGTTTGTGCCAGCTTGGATTACTGAAGAGTTGGAATTGGCACATGATTTCCCAAGTAGCATGTGGATATTGAGCTTGGTGCTTTGTGAGGTGATAATAAGCTCAAATGTTAAGTAAACCGAGGAGGGAGGCTTTTAGGACAAAATTTTTTTAGAACTAGTAGAAAGATTAAAAAGGCTTTTCAGGGACAACTTTAGAACTAGTTTGGACCTCTATATTGAGAAAGATTAAAAAAAAAAAAATTCGATGTGATAGCAATAAATTAGTGGATTATGATATTTTCAAATAGAATTTTGGAGGTTGAGAATATGTTAAAGCATTGGCACTGATCCATGTTTGGAACTTAATTTTGACACTCCTTTATACCTTTTAGGTCCTTTAATTATTTTGAAATTTGGACAATACAACGCTAATAATTTGAAAAATTTTTTACTAATAACTTCATTTTAGGCAACAAAAAAACGCAAGGGTGACGATGTGATAGCAATAAATTAGTGGATTATGATATTCATGTAAGCAAATAGAATTTTGGGATTTTTCAAAATATTGATAATGATTACTTGTTGTAGATTGTTAAATGACTAGTAGACAATTATATAAATCTATATGGCATTGTTGAGCCCTTAATCCAACTTCCACTTATATTTGACTTCTTTGAACTTAATTTTTGACACTCAATTTTAGATACTCTATTTAAGCTCAAATTTCACTTTCAATGATATTTTGAGAATTTGGTGACAATACTACAACGCGTAATAATTTGAAAAATTTACACAATATCGCTAATAACTTCGCTCGCCATGTGCCCCTTTGATAGTTGGTAGTAAAAAGGTCTTAGCCCTTGAGGTTGAGGTTCTCCGTGATTATTAGAAACTTGAAACGCAAGTGTGACGATTTTGGCATTGTTTTGTAGGGGATCTCAAGGAAGGGTGTGCTTTGCAATGATTTTTGAATAATCTTAAGGAATACTCCAAAGAGCTTGGGGAATGTTAATTATGGATTTGTGTAAATAACCGTGATTTATGTGGCAATAGTATACTTTTGCTTAGTTGGAGCCCTATCCCGCGATCTATAACAAAATTTCGCAGCTTGCCGCTAATGACCCATTTTGTTACCTCTTTTGCCGATATTAAGCTCTATAAAAACTAAAGGACAGTTTTATGTAATAGGGGACATGAATGGCGACTAAGAATAAGCAAGTTACTCAAGGCTCATGAAGGAAATCATTTGGGCTTATGGAAACGCATGCACTTTTGCTGTCATGGCCTAGGACCTCTTGTGATATGCATTTGAATAAAATGGGAGAACACATTCTTGACTTATGTGAAGCACATGAATTAGTCGTATAAATGGTGTCGCTATATTTCCGTAATCCAACAAATACACATCGTTTTCAGCCCAATGGAAATAGTAATCGGTGGATATGTTATTGGAAGTCCAGATGGTGTGCATTTGGTGACTAGTTTTGAAGTTCTTCCTCAAAGATGAGGACTCGATCATGCCCCCCTCTTGTCATAAAAATATAAAATGAAAGTCAAATGTACCTGGAAAAGCCAAAACAAGCCCCACCTGTTTAAAGTGCAATATAAACTTGCCGGGCAATATGAGAAAGCAATTGATTCAGTTTGAAGGAACTCTTTGGCCTACGTGATGATGTTGAGGAAATGCATGCGATCGCTTAAAAGCAAATTCGCAGCTTTCCGCCAGTGTCTTTTTGACTTACTAAAACCAAGGTCACTAAATACCATAATAAAAAGTGGTTTGATCACTTTAATGTATTATGGCAAAGCGACATTACAAGCTGCTATAGACAAATGTGCCGCCAAGAGAGATTATAAGAATCTTGTCAAGCATAAAAAGCTTAAAATGGGAAAGGAACACCCACCCTTCTTAGATGATATTGCATTGATCCAAAATGCTTTTGACAAAACTCAAACATCCCATTGAATTGGGAGAGATCGCGACAAGAAAGTTTGGTTTCAATGGATAAGAGAATTATACACCGCTAAGTTAACAAAGAATGAAATGCAAATTGGTAATATTTATACTACACTCTTTTGATAAGAGTGATGTTACATATGCTTTACAAAGGATGCAAAATGGGAAATCCTAGATCTAAATGGGTTCCCGGTGGCCGAAATGCTTAAATGGGGAGGTGATCTTTAAAATGATAAGTTGGTTGACATTTGTAACTTGGCTTTTCATTGTGGCTTTCAACGTGAATGGTATTTAAGCAAGGTGGTTCTATTCATAAGTCCTGATAAAACCGTGCAAGAAATTATTCTGACAATTTTTGTTAGCAAATGTATTTGCAAAACTCTTTGCAACTATGTTTGAGAGAAAGCTCTAATTGGGCTGATGAGAAGAACGAAATGGCTCTATAAAGCGTGTTTTCGCCATGACCATTCCAATCGCTGATCACTTAGTCACTTTTATGGGTGATTAATGAAAGTTTAAAGGGTACTGGTATAATCGGGCTTTTTGGTTTCATTGATCTAGCAAAAGCTTTTGATAGAGTTGATCGAGGTGACTTCATATTTGGCTAGAGTCGCTACAAGTTCCTCCGTAACTGATTTTGCAGTGGTTGTAGTAACTATACCAAATGTTACTCATTGAACTTTCATTTCCATTTAAAAGACCTCTAGTCCAGAGCACCATTGGGGTGAAACAAAAGCCCTTGTTCTCCCACTCTGGACTTTTATATTGATGAACTTGGAGGGGTGGCTTGCACGCATGGGAGGAGTTGGAGTCAATGTTGGTAGATATCTCATACAAGTTTTACTTTTTTATGATGATATAGCTTTGATCCTCTAGAACTCACTGGCCGGGTCTCCAACATCATTTGATACTCTTCAGGATTTTTTATTTCAAAAGGTATGGCTATCAATGTTGCAAAATCTAAAAGTCATGATAGTTGAACAAAAAAAACTTTTCAATTTACCATTGGGGAATGTGAGTTAGAAACAAAGCATAAAGTTATAAAATACCTTGGAATAGAGGTGGCAAATAATTATTCATGGAAGCCGGCAAATTGAAAAACGGCGGCTTCCGTGGGCTAAGAACCCTTATGGTATGTTCCATACTTTGTCGTTGAATAACTTGTGGCATTGGAAACTCAGAGATTACTTTATGATACCTGGCGAAGGCGGTCGCGATATGGTCAAGCTACGTTTTGGGCCCCCTGGACTTGATCTGCCAAGCCGGACAAGATTGAAAAGGTGCGTAAACGATTTCTATGGAAGAGCTTTGAACTAAAAATGCAAACCCATAATGATTATGCTTGGGAAACCGATTGATTCCCCTTGAAACTGAAGCTTTATGCCGCACTATTACATATGCAAATCGGTGAAGCTGCATCTTCAAATCGCCTTTCCTTTCCAGCGGCGCAAATATAATCCAAAATACAGGATGGTTCTTCTGGCGATTCAATGGGCAAAAGTGGGGGTGTAGATGATTCCCGCTTCGGAGTCAACCAAACTAAAAAGAGGTACGCATGCAAATACTTCCAAAAGTCTTGGGCAAATTGTGGGATCCAAATGATATTGAAAAAGCTTTTTTATAAAGGTGAGATTAATAGTATGGTTCATATGGAGAACAATCTACTTGCTATCTAATATTAAAGGTGAAAAAAATAGAATCTTGATTTCTCAAATTTAAACTTCCTCTCATCATCTCTGGATTGAGACTCCGAAGGTGGTATGGGAACTATCTCTGAAGGTTGTCCTCGAGCCGCCTTTGATCCTAAAATTGAGTCGAGGTACATGCTTTTTGGAGTGCCCCTCATCCAGGAACATATAAGAAGTAAGCAATAACATTTCAGATTCACATTGTCGAGTTCAATTTGTTCCAAATCTGTAGTTCAGATATCTCAAGGATGTTTGGAAGGAACGAAGTGGGTAATGGAGTTGTTTGTTAATATGGAAATACTTGAAGCAAAATGTGTGCCTTTTGTTTAAGCCTTTGTGGACTATATATATTTTTGTATTATCTCCTTATATGGACTCGAGGGTCTTAAATGGCATGATTAATATATATTTATTTATATTTATATTTATATCTCCGAAACTCTAGAAGAATCTTATAGAATATTTTCAAAATATTGATAGTCTTAATGGAATCTTTTATAAAGTTAAAAAATCTTATAGAAACTTTCGTTATTTATCTGCCTCCGTGACACTAAAAATTTGGTGACAATACTACCAATAACTTCTTTTCACCACGCTCTCCCTTGAAAGTTGGTAGTAAAAGGTCTTAGCCCTTAAGGTGAGGTTCTCATTTCTCTTAAACTTAAAACATGCATGGCGATTGACTTCTTCTAACTTAATTTTTGACCTCAACTTTAGATACTTATCTATTTAAGCTCAAATTTTACTTTCACGATATTTTGAGAATTTGGTGACAATACTACAAAAGTGGAATAATTTGAAAATTTATTAAAAGTACAATCATAATAACTTCGTTCGCCATGTGCTCCTTTTTTGATAGTTGGTAGTAAAAAGGTCTTAGCCCTTGAGGTTGAGGTTCTGCATTGCTAGAAACTTGAAACGTTTTTTGGCATTGTTTTGTAGGGGATCTTAAGGAAGGGTGTGCTTTGCAATGATTTTTGAATAATCTTAAGGAATACTCCAAAGTTGCTTGGGGAATGTTAATATATCTCTAGAAACTCTCGAAGAATCTTATAGAATATTTTCAAAATATTGGATAGTCTTAATGGAATCTTTGATAAACTTAAAAATCTTATAGAAACTCAAAATATGCGTCTTACATTAGTCTCAGTACACCTTATAGTACACATACTTGTATATATATATATATATATATATATATACAAAGTGAGTGTACTATAAGGAAATACCTAAATTTTGAGCCATCAAACTTAAGATTCTCTTAAGATTCCCCTAGATTCTCAAAGATTATCCCAAATTTTCTCTACATTTCTTAAGATTCTATATAAATTCTCTTAGATTCCTTTAGGTTCTATCAAGATTCCCTAGAAAAACACACTTGGTGTAAAGATTCCCTAAGATTCCCTTAGATTCTTAGGATTCTACAAAAGATTCCTCGAGATTTCAAGCGTTATCACAAGGATCCTCTAAATTCTTTAGAATTCTATGTAGATTCTCCTAGATTTTGTTAGATTCTATAGAGATTCCCTAGAATCTTGAAAATTCCATCAAAGATTCCCCTAGATTCTCAAAGATTTTATGAAGATCGCTTAGATTCTGAGCCATTCAATGAAGATTCTATAAAGGTTCACTTAGATTCTTGAAGATTCAGGAAAAAATATCCTAGATTCTCAAAGATTTAAGGAAGATTCTCTTAAATACTCTTAATCCCATAAATTACTTAAGATTCTCTTAAGATTCAACTAGATTCTCCAAGATTATCCCAGATTTTCCAAGATTCTATATAGATTCTCTTAGATTCTATCGAGATTCCCCTACTAAACACACTTATTAATGAAAGATTCCTTAAGATTCCACAAAGCTTCCCTAGATTCTTAAGATTCTATAAAGATCCCTCTAGATTTTCGAACTTATCACAAGAAACCTCTAGAGTCTCCAAAATTCTATGTGGATTCTCCTAAATTTTGTTAGATTCTATATAGATTCCCTTAGATTCTATGTAGATTCCCTTAGATTCTCTGATTTTCAAAGGATTCTCAAAGATTTTATGAAGATGCACTTGATCCTACTAGATTCTCTATGATTCTCTTGATTCCCATAAATTCCCCTAATTTTGTTGGGGTTCCCCTAGCCTCCTAAAAGATCATCTCAAGATTCCTCTAGATTTCTCATATTTCTATGTAGATTCTCCTAGATTCCCTTAGATTCTATGAAGATTCTTCTACATTCTCAAAGGTTTCATAAAGATTCATATAGAATCTCAAAGATTCCTGCGATTCTCATAGATTCCCAAAGATTCTCTTGAGCTTCCTTTAAATTCTCTAAAATCTATGGAGATTCCCCTAGATTCTTTTAAATTAGCATAGATTACGTAAAATTCTAAGTTTCCAAAAAAGAAACTTAGTGATAGATCATTAGCTCAAGCTGAGGGAGCGATGCCAAAGCACCACTCATTGGAAGGTTCTCGTGAGAGAATCCAATGGTGTGGGTCTCACCTTCATCAGACCCCTCTCTTGCCAGAGTTATCGGCCTTTGAAGTGATTATAAAAAAGAAGCTTCCTAGAAAGTCCACCTATTAATGTTGATGCCACCTCATTACCTTTTTATTAAATAAAGGTGCCACCTCACCTCTTTTAATAAAGAAATTGCAATTTAATAAAAATTTAATGGTTAGGATTTTTCCCCCTTTTGATCCAACGGTTAAGATTGTTTGCACCAAAAAGCACCTTTTAAGGGACCTTCCTTGCATCTTCCCTTTAAAAATCAAGGGCCAAAGATTTCTGCGTGCGATCAGCGGTTCATGGATGGGGTGCATGGCCCATGCATGGCCCATGCATGCCCCCATCAAATCCAAGGGCCATTTAAGTGCCACCTCAAAAATTAGGCGGATAGGATTAATCTCTACCCACATTCAACCCCCATAGGACCCATCAAATAATTGTATATATATAAAGATATATATATATATATATATACAAGTATTTATGCAGGTGAAGGGTGTATAAAAATTGAATGTCGTGCATTGGGAAGTATAACCCAAGTTTTGGAGAAATCTATTAGGGTCAGAAGATCTGCAAGTATTGCTTAAGATTATACAAACATACACTGCAAAACATACCCAATGTGAATGATCTCACGTAGATTCCCTTGATTCCCTTAGAAAACAATAACAAATTCGACAATGCGAGAACCTCGGGTTAAGGATTGTGGCCTTCTTCTTGCCAACAATTAAGGGAACACATGGTCAAAGAAATTAATGGCGATGTGCCACCAAATTCTATAATTATTTTGCACATTGTACTTATTAGGGATCCTTATTTTCAATTCAAAAAATGGACTTCCAAAGTTGCAAAATTATGCATGTCACAATTTTAAGTTCAGTACATTAATCCACACACCCCATCGCATCATCCCAACATGCTCACCTTTACTACCATTCATAAATGCATGTCACATCAGCTGACGTCAAATGCCAATGACTATACCTCAATAAAACTAAATGTCATATATAAGACCAAGAGCCATCGTATATATTCGGTGAACCCATCATTTTACCAATGGTTGTCATCAATCTCTAGGAACATGGCCCATTAATAAATATTGTCACCTCATTATTTCCTCATTAAATAAAGGTGCCACCTTACCTTTTCAAAAATTTCTTTGCACTTTCCCCTACTTTGTATTGAAGGCCTAGATTTCATCTTCCCCATCCAATGGCTTAGACATGGGGTAGGTGGATGCCCATGCATAACCCATACATGCCCCCATGCAAAATAAAGGGCATGTGCCATGCACCTCATCAGAAAGGAATTTTTCATATCTATGCCCATCATGCACTATATGAGGTGGAATCTTCCTAACCGTTGATCTCAACCATTTTGGCTGACTAGGATCAATCTCTATGAACATGGGCATGGGATGACAAACCACATCTAATACTGTATATATATTAGTGATATATATATATATAAATATAAGCTAAGTTTAGGGCTAATCTTTGTTATGAGTGAGAATTGAGCCTCTTACATTGCATAGAATGCTAAAGCTGGTTGTTGGGTTGTTGCAAAGGCATATTTCCTTCTTTGATGCATTACATGGTAACACTATGTCACCAAAAAGCAATGGATGGAGAATGGGAAGGTTAACTTGTTTTGCTAACATTTTGACCTTTTCATATATACAGTAGGAACGTTATCAGAAAAGACCTCTTAGTTTATACAAGGATTTTCTAATATAACTTTAGGTTCTTTGATTTTTTGTACAAGGCGGTGAAAGGAGTTTTGTGATTCCATTTAGCATTCTTATCCTCTTGTATTACATTTTATTCCGTGATCCCTTGACTTTTGTAGTGCTCTGGATTTCTTAAGTCTTTGGTTATATGTCGCCTTGGCGAGACAAGACCCTCTATTTTTAAGTGCACATGGGTTGGCCATTTGGTGCTTGACTATGCTAGATCTAAGTTGTATCTATCTACTCCTAGATGTAATTGGACATGTGTCTTTGGGGCACATAACATTTAATGGTGGTGGTCTTGATTCACTCATTTATTAAGCTGCGGTTTTTGTCCCTAACGGTTTAACTCTTGGCGGGGTCTCAGTATTGTTTAACTTGCATATGCAATATTTTATTGCACCATTGTACCATTATGGCAAGGGATCCGTTAATGCACACTTTTGTTACTATAATCATAGCTTGAAAACCTTTGGTTAACTTCTGCATGGCGATTTTATCGCCTTTAGCTAAAAGCATTTCTATGGTTTAAGTGTGATGCATTATGAAGCAATTGTCCCTTCTCTATTATGGGCCGAGAGATCTTGTCGTATTATTACGGCACTTGGTATGCATGTGATTTGGTAGAGTATGACCTTCACCTAGTGATGTCACTGTGTCAATATATCTTGAGTGGTTCGTTCGGTCTTATCTGGAAGGTTCTCTGTGTATTTCCAAATGTTGGAATGTACACTTCTTATAACTCCTACATTGAATAGAAACTATAATTGAGGCAACCTAATTTTTTGTGAAAGCGATGATATTAAATATACCCCTCTTTGTGTTTATAAAACTTTTATGACTAAATTTGGACCTATTTGACAATTTAGCATGAGTCCAGCTAAGTGGCACCCTAGGTCGATTATTCTCATATCGGTTGTATTATGTGTTTAGAGCCTTTGAATGGTGGCCCAGGGCCTTTGGCTAATAATGGACCGTAGCTCTTGTGTTGATGCAATATACACCAATGGTGTGACGTATAGGTGGCTTGTTCCATTTTAATATTTACAAAGGGTTTCATTAACCTTTGAGCATGGTGTAATTCTATTTGGGGCCTAAATTTTTTTTTTGTTTTCGTTTTAACCATTATTTCATGTTATGCAAATAGCTATTGATAATTTTTGGTTAATATTTTTCGATATATTATATGGTCTACAGGCCGGCGGACTTCAACAGTCGTCATGATCCGGTTAACCTAATAGTGGTGGTAACCCTTACCCCCCTTTGGAAACTGATTAGGATCTGAGGATCTCGGTAGCTCTGGGCGGTTCCGGACTATGGCATGGCCAGCAACAACCTTGATGTAATCACGCTCTTGTTACAAAGTTGCCACATATGATCATTTGTACGGATGGTTTTGGTTTCGTGGCACTAGCTACTCTATAAATTTAATGGTAAAGGTTATGCATTGCATTTTTAGTGAGATATGAGCAAGGCGAGGCGGACCTAAAGCCCAAGCGACCCGAGGCATCATGTGATTCATTCCATTTCACGGATAATAGCGACAAAATGCCAAAGGATTTGGAGTCATCTACCCGTAATACCCGAAACTGTACCTCTGATTTTTCTGCGGAGAATGATGATCTTGACAATGAAGACATCCCGACCTAATCGGGTCCTTTTATTGTGCTTAAGTTCTTACATGTTTTATAGTTTTAGACTCCCCTATCTAGATTAAATCGGTGATGTATCGTGACAATCTTCCTTTGCATTTATTGTATTATCTACAAGCATTTTACAACTATGATTTTATGGCATATAGATATGGTTCTCTCATGTTTTTTCTTAATTCTTTCTTTATGATTTCCCTCTCCATTTAATCTATATTTGCATTGTGGGCTTTGGGCTGGTGGATCACCATTGTTCTTGCTTATTGTTATGCTCCCCTTATCTAGATTAATTTTGATTAATGGATCGACATACGCCCTTGTATTGCATGTATTATTGGCTTCACTTTATCTTGCTTGTATTATTGCATATATTATTGGCTTAAATTGCGGCTTCAGCGTATCTTGCCTCTTTATTCCGTCCTACTCATAATTGTTGATAGGTCTTGGCCAGGCATACTCATAAACATATTTATGAGGTCTATCAATTGGCTCACATGTGTTTTTCGATTAAATGGCGGTGCATGGGTTAATCCCTTTATGGCGATGTCCCTATTATTGGGCACAACTCTTACGCCAAAGGCTGGGTGCAATTCCTTTTCTCTCTTGGGCTTTCCGGGGTTGAATTATATTAAACCATCTTGCTTATGATCTCTAGATGGTGATTTCTTTCCGCGATTATAGCGGGCTTTTGCTACCTAGATCCGTTGGCCTTGGTTTTGATGGATAAATTGTTTATTATAGCGGGCCTATCAAGCTGTTTGACCTCGGATCGCTAATTACGATTGCGCTTATGAGCTACAATCTTCTTCCCGGTTTTGCTTGTCTATCTAAGTCTAGCTTGGTATCTTGCTTAATTTCGGTTTATAATATTGTCGGCATAATACATGCTTAGTGCTTTGGATTTTGACATATAAGCATGTTTGATTCATGGAATCTTGGCATGGTTTGCATTCTAAACCGACAAAAGCAGATCAATCTTTGTGAATGGGCTTCGCTTCTAGTTCTACTTAGATTTCCTTTGCTTGCATGACACCTCTCATTTTTTTAGCGGTTTATCATGATGGCGGGGTTTGGGTGAGATCCTTGGGTATTTTATGTATTACGAGGTTTAAATAATAACTTCGAGACCTAGTTGGTAGTATAATTGCTAATATTAGTGGATATGAAGTTGTGATCCTTTAGTGCTCATTAAATGACCTTATGGAAATTACGTTGACACATAAACCATTACCAATATGATTTTACGCAAGTGGTTAAAGCTAATGCTTATTAATTACGTTATGTTTTTGTTCAAGCTTTTCGGCTTTATCAGCGACCTACACTCTTTGTGGCTTCTTAGATTACATTATTTTCTAACATATGGCACCCTAATTTAACACTAGTATGAGTACGTTACGCTTTAGTCAGCAGTTTTCTCACTTTACTACAATTCTCTATTCTTAAGATTTAAAATAATTTGTGGGTAAAGGGCGAAGGCCAAAGGTTGTTCCTGACTTACACGCTAGCATATGCATTTTACCCTTCTTAGGCTAACAAGTGCATTTTTTTGCGGGTAACCACTACCTTCTCCCATGCATTGTGGATTTGGCATTATGTAAAAGCGGGGCTTCTGAGTTCATTCTTCAAGCTTATGAACACAACTTTAAACTTGTTTCTAGTTTACCTCAATTTGGTAAGTTAGCGATGCTGCTTTGAGGCGTGAGCTCTTGTATGATATGTGGTAATTAACTTTCTACTTGCATTACATCCTCGAGTTGAAAACTAGAGTCACTATTGTTATCAACTTGGTTTTCTATTACTGCTTTGCTTTTGTATATGATTACTAAATAAAATTTTGGTTTTGATTACGATGTACTTTCTGAGTAGACCAAATATTTGTCTCTCAAATATTTCATGTCTTTGGAAGGAAAATAGTTTACGCATCGTATATATGTGGAAATCAAGACTAATGGCTTTCATCATTGATCTCATCATTACGTTTTCCTTTTGAAAATATCATGTTTCTCCTATGTAAAATATCCTCTGGGTCCATATTATCACAATTTTATCGGCATGCTCTCTAAGTTATAGTTCATCGACATAGTGTCTTTTTAGGTTGGGCAACATTTAGTTCTTTGTTATAGTTTTGTGACCACCTTGGGCTATAATTAATCTAATTTTGGGCTGTTATGGTGATACACTCACGGTATCAATCAGGTCTTTTTAATCTCTAAAGGCCTCCCCTTTTGGGGTCGATAAGTCCGGTTTACCTTTTAGTTAGTAAGGTAGGCTTGGATGTCTTAGCAAGTCAAGAGGATTTGTTAGGGCTAGTATATATACCGATTTAGGATCAACGGTTTTACGGTGTGGGCCTTAGAGATAATCTTCAAGTTTATTACTTCCATGTGGCTTAAAGATGTATTGTACTATATTAACTCTTTTTTATTTTATAGGAGGATGCTTCTACCAAATACATTTGTTTCAACATTGCTAATGGCGACCAGCAGGCAAATTTTGAGAATACTTTCAGGATAAGCGATCAAGAGCATACCTTTGAAATCTCTAAGTTTGGATATAGCAGCTGGGGAATTCCACCTAACAAGGTTGGTGAAATTGCTTTATTATACATCAAGAACATCTTTGGAATTACATTTCTTACCCATTCCAAGTACTACCGATGTAAAGGTGAGACCTCGCCATATTTTTTTTTGCATCGTTTTTAGATTCAATATAACTATAAAAGTATAAAATGATGATTATTATCATGTCTTTTATTAGCGACACTATACATCTTTTACTCAGCCCGCGATTGCCAAATTTAATGGGTTCTTTCCCAAATATCTCTACTGGCCATAGTGCCATATTTACTGGAATTGAACAGTTTTGAACTCACAAAAACAAAAGTATCTTCAAAGGAGGATATGTAGCGAAAGTTCTCAAGATCCTTCATGATGAGATTTTCACTGAGCTCAAGTTTGAGGAAGAATTTCAAGCTTTACATACTCTGGTAATTTACTTTGCGTAATATTTGGTTTTGTTTGAATTCATCAATTGAATTAGTTGGCAGGGGGGTCCCTATGGCATAGGGACCCTCCCGTCCTTATGCATTATCTGGGACCTATCTCTGCCTTCCGGTAGGAGGCAGGCATATATAAATATAAGCTAAGTTTAGGGCTAATCTTTGTTATGAGTGAGAATTGAGCCTCTTCTGTGCATAGAATGCTAAACTGGTTGTTGGACTGTTGCAAAGGCATATTTCCTTCTTTGATCTGTACATGGTAACACTATGTCACCAAAAAGCAATGGATGGAGAATGGGAAGGTTAACTTGTTTTGCTAACATTTTGACCTTTTCATATAGCAACAGTAGGAACGTTATCAGAAAGACCTCTTAGTTTATACAAGGATTTTCTAATATAACTTTAGGTTCTTTGATTTTTTGTACAAGACGGTGAAAGGAGTTTTGTGATTCCATTTAGCATTCTTATCCTACTGTATTACATTTTATTCCGTGATCCCTTGACTTTTGTAGTGCTCACGGATTTCTTAAGTCTTTGGTTATATGTAAGCCTTGGCGGGAGACAAGGCCCTCTATTTTTTAAGTGCACATGGGTTGGCCCATTTGGTGCTTGACTATGCTAGATCTAAGTTGTATCTATCTACTCCCTAGATGTAATTGGACATGTGTCTTTGGGGCACATAACATTTAATGGTGGTGGTCTTGATTCACTCATTTTATTAGCTGCGGTTTTGTCCCTAACGGTTTAACTCTTGGGCAGGGGTCTCCCGTATTGTTTAGCGCATATGCAATATTTTATTGCACCATTGTACCATTATGGCAAGGGATCCGTTAATGCACACTTTTGTTACTATAATCATAACTTACACGAAACCTTTGGTTAACTTCTCTGCATGGCGATTATCGCCTTTAGCTAAAAGCATTTCTATGGTTTTAAGTGTGATGCATTATGAAGCAATTGTCCCTTCTCTATTATGGGCCCGAGATCTTGTACGTATTATTACGGCACTTGGTATGCATGTGATTTGGTAGAGTATGACCTTCACCTAGTGATGTCTGTGTCAATATATCGTGGTTCGTTCGGTCTTATACGGAAGGTTCTCTGTGTATTTCCAAATGTTGGAATGTACACTTCTTATAACTCCTTCTGTTGAATAGAAACTATAATTGAGGCAACCTAATTTTTGTGAAAGCAGTGATATTAAATATACCCCTCTTTGTGTTTATAAACTTTTTAGCGGCTAAATTTGGACCTATTTGACAATTTAGCATGAGTCCAAGCTAAGTGGCACCCTAGGTGGATTATTCTCATATCGGTTGTATTATGTGTTTTAGAGCCCTTTGAATGGTGGGCGGGCCTTTGGCTAATAATGGACCATTAGCTCTTGTGTTGATGCAATATACACCAATGGTGTGACGTATATAGGTGGCTTGTTCCATTTTAATATTTACAAAGGGTTTCATTAACCTTTGAGCATGGTGTAATTCTATTTGGGGCCTAAATTTTTCTTGTTTTTCGTTTTAACCATTATTTCATGTTATGCAAATAGCTATTGATAATTTTTGGTTAATATTTTTCGATATATTATATGGTCTACAGACAGCGGACTTCAACAGATCGTCATGATCGGATTTAACCTAATAGTGGTGGTAACCCTTACCGGCCACTGGAAACCTGATTAGGATACGGATCTCGGCTGGCTCTGGGCGGTTCCGGACTATGGCATGGCCAGCAACAACCTTCGCTGATGTAATCACGCTCTTGTTACAAGTTGCCACATATGATCATTTGTACAGATGGTTTTGGTTTCGTGGCACTAGCTACTCTATAAATTTAATGGTAAAGGTTATGCATTACTGCATTTTTAGTGAGATATGAGCAAGGCAGGCAGACCTAAAGGCGCGACCCAGGCATCATGTGATTCATTCCATTTCTGGATAATAGCGACAAAATGCCAAAGGATTTGGAGTCATCTACCAGTAATACCGAAACTGTACCTCTGATTTTTTTCTCGGAGAATGATGATCTTTGACAATGAAGACATCCAGCCTAATCGGGTCCTTTTTATTGTGCTTAAGTTCTTACATGTTTTATAGTTTTTTAGACTCCCCTATCTAGATTAAATCGTGATGTATCGGACAGCAATCTTCCTTTGCATTTATTGTATTATCTACAAGCATTTTACAACTATGATTTTATGGCATATAGATATGGTTCTCTCATGTTTTTCTTAATTCTTTCTGCAACAGATTTCCCTCTCCATTTAATCTATATTTTGCATTGTGGGCTTTGGGCTGGTGGATCACCATTGTTCTTGCTTATTGTTATGCTCCCCTTATCTAGATTAATTTTTGATTAATGGATCTGACATCTGCCCTTGTATTGCATGTATTATTGGCTTCACTTTATCTTGCTTGTATTATTGCATATATTATTGGCTTAAATTGCAGCTTCAACTGTATCTTGCCTCTTTATTCCGTCCTACTCATAATTGTTGATAGGTCTTGGCCCGCATACTCATAAACATATTTATGAGGTCTATCAATTGGCTCACATGTGTTTCATTGGCGTGGCGGTGCATGGGTTAATCCCTTTATGGCGATGTCCCTATTATTCAGGCACAACTCTTGCAAAGCTGGGTGCAATTCCTTTTCTCTCTTGGGCTTTCCGCGGGTTGAATTATATTAAACCATCTTGCTTATGATCTCTAGATGGACTGATTTCTTTCCGCGGTATAGCGGGCTTTTGCTACCCTAGATCCGTTGGCCTTGGTTTTGATGGATAAATTGTCTATTATAGCAGGCCTATCAACTGTTTGACCTCAGATCTGCTAATTCTGATTGCGCTTATGAGCTACAATCTTCTTCCCAGTTTTGCTTGTCTATCTAAGTCTAGCTTGGTATCTTGCTTAATTTCGGTTTATAATATTGTCAGCATAATACATCGCTTAGTCTGGATTTTGACATATAAGCATGTTTGATTCATGGAATCTTGGCATGGTTTGCATTCTAAACCAACAAAGCAGATCAATCTTTGTGAATGGGCTTCTGCTTCTAGTTCTACTTAGATTTCCTTTGCTTGCATGACACCTCTCATTTTTTAGCGGTTTATCATGATGGCGGGTTTTGGGTGAGATCCTTGGGTATTTTATGTATTCCTGAGGTTTAAATAATAACTCTGAGACCTAGTTGGTAGTATAATTGCTAATATTAGTGGATATGAAGTTGTGATCCTTTAGTGCTCATTAAATGACCTTATGGAAATTACGTTGACACATAAACCCGGTACCAATATGATTTACGCAAGTGGTTAAAGCTAATGCTTATTAATTACGATTATGTTTTTTGTTCAAGCTTTTCCGGCCTGCTCAGCGACCTACACTCTTTGTGGCTTCTTAGATTACATTATTTTTCTAACATATGGCACCCCTAATTTAACACTAGTATGAGCTGTTCTGCTTTAGTCAACAGTTTTCTCACTTTACTACAATTCTCTATTCTTAAGATTTAAAATAATTTGTGGGTAAAAGGGCGAAAGGCCAAGGTTGTTCCACAGCTTACACCTTTAGCATATGCATTTTACCCTTCTTAGGCTAACAAGTGCATTTTTTCTGCGCGGTGGCAAATTTCTAACTTCTCCCATGCATTATGGGTTTGGCATTATGTAAAGCGGGCTTACAGTTCATTCTTCAAGCTTATGAACACAACTTTAAACTTGTTTCTAGTTTACCTCAATTTGGTAAGTTAGCGATCTCTTTTGGGCAGTGAGCTCTTGTATGATATGTGGTAATTAACTTTCTACTTGCATTACATCCTCGAGTTGAAAACTAGAGTCACTATTGTTATCACTGGTTTTCTATTCTGCTGCTTTTGTATATGATTACTAAATAAAATTTTGGTTTTGATTCTGATGTACTCTGAGTAGACCAAATATTTGTCTCTCAAATATTTCATGTCTTTGGAAGGAAAATAGTTTCTGCATCTGTATATGTGGAAATCAAGACTAATGGCTTTCATCGTGATCTCATCATTCTGTTTTTCCTTTTGAAAAATATCATGTTTCTCCTATGTAAAATATCCTCTGGTCTATATTATCTGAATTTTATCGGCATGCTCTCTAAGTTATAGTTCATCGACATAGTGTCTTTTCTTTTTCGGGCAACATTTAGTTCTTTGTTATAGTTTTGTGACCACCTTGGGCTGTAATTAATCTAATTTTGGGCTGTTATGGTGATACACTCTGGTATCAATCAGTCTTTTAATCTCTAAGGCCTCCCCTTTTGGGGTCCGATAAGTCCAGTTTACCTTTTAGTTAGTAAGGTAGGCTTGGATGTCTTAGCAAGTCAAGAGGATTTGTTCAGGCTAGTATATATATATATATATATATATATATATATATATATATACAAGTTTTTGTACTATCAATGGGTTATCTGCTATGGTTTATGAACATATGAGAGTAAGATCCAAGCTGTTATCCCGATTGGCAATAGCTATTATCCATTATAATGGATTGTTACAATGAAGATGAAATAAAATGAAGATGCACCCTTTGGTCAAACGTCCAACCAAATCACTAATTAATCCTCGACCAAAGACACCATCAATGTCTCAATCAAACCACACAAAAATACAAAGGAGATGTCTTAGCTTGGTATCACAATACACTTTGAATTTATGTGCCTTACACTCATGAAATACTAGAACCATACAAAATGTTTGAAATGTTATATTGCAAGATAACCACCGACAATTGTGAAAGCTTAGACTCATGATTTCCTTCCATAAGAAGGCTTCGTTGGTGGTATGGACAAATCATGCCAATGTTTTGTAAACACCTTAAAAACATGTACTCTAAGAGGCGCTTGTCAATAATCTAAAAAACTTCAAGCGAAGCAAATGCCCACAAAATATATCTTGCATCTATAAAAAACTAAGAGAACTTGATGAAATGAGAATTTCAGCGAAATAATTTAACTCAATCCCGGACTTCATGAGGGGATTTCTAGAGGCAGACCCCTAAGCTCAACCATAGCTCCAAGTCACCCAAGATATAGGATTTAGACCATGCAAAAAGGAAAAATAAAGCTTAAAACAGCGGGCGAGCAATAAAGCAAAGATGAAAAGAAGAAATAATCTAGTGGAGCTTACCGGCCTAATCATGAATCTTCAAAGATGTCTTACTCTGTAAAAAACATGCATAGGCAAATCATCCCCCTTAGTAAGGGGCAAGCTAACAACATTCAAATATTTAAGCAAAGATCTTACATAGCTGCTAGCATTGGCATACAAAATGCTTCAGGTATCTTAGCTTCTCTAATAACGGAACTCTGATCTTGGAGAAACAACTACGATCACGGAAATAAGAAATCGCATAGATCTATTCAAATTTTATGCACAAATTCACGAGAAAAATATCGAGGAAGCTTAACAAAGCTAAAATGATCGTGTAAATGAGTAGCTTGAAAAGAAAGAAGATTGGGTTTTTCTTGGTCAGGGAATGTGTCCCCATCTTAAGCCTTATTTGCATAAATAAAAAACCAAGTAAATTTGAGCTTTTCCCAATTTTTTTTTCGCCACGCTAGATCCAACAATGAGGGATGTTTGGCTTATGTTGAATAAAACAATCACAATACCTTCTTTCCAAATCAAGTGACAATGGTTTCATATCAAATATAATATACTCTCTCGCTTAACTTTCGAGGAAATGAAATTTCAAATTTTTCTATTGCATGGCATTACGAATTCATAGCTCAAACACGCCAATTTTAATAACTAGAGTATCATAGATAACTAGAGTATCATAGATATCCCATAATCATAAGACAAAATGTGTTTGCCCATGCACACTATTTTTTTGGTCATTCACGGAATGCTATTATAATTTTCATTCCCTTCCATGTAGTCAAGTCATTACACGGGCATTAAGTTCGACATTGAGTCAAACAGCTAAAATGTCACGAGACCATTTTTATGACCATTTTTCAAGTCAAAGTTGTTCAAATATTGACCCTAGAGTATTTAGATATCACCCGGGCCAAAACGCATTGCCACTCCTAAACAATTTTAGCATAAGGCTTTCAGCAAGGAACATGGTTCACCAACCTTTGTATGTGTCATTTGAAAGTCAAAATTGCAAAAAAATTGTATGATAAATTGGAGCGTCGAACCAAAATTTTTTACTAAAGCTGAAGAGTGCGAGTTGAAGGTGAAGACATCTAAGTGAATAAGGTGAAAGCGAGAAGGTCAAGCTAAATTTGAATTCAAGCGAAGGGCATTAAGCTTTTCTACCTATAAACATATAGCATGATCTATAGGTAAAGTCTTCAACATGCACACTTGGAAAGTGTCCATTTCATGGGATTATGCACAAATATTGCAATTATAATTTCCAAAATTCTATCTAGTTAAAGAGATCACAAGACCTGTTATGTTAACACATTCCCCTTTCCTCATTCCATAAAGTATTAAAAGCATCACATTATGCCTATAAAAATTTGTCATTTTGCCTGAAAAGAAAAGTGTTTCACATTACGGAAGCATGAAACGGAAAAACTTGCTAACTTATTTGGTGTCAACTTTCTTAAAAAGCAAAGCATTCAAAAGAAGCGGCTTCACATGGCATTTTTGAGGCGAGTTTTAACTCCAAGATATTCCTCTAGCTACCATCTAACATCTAACAAGTCCAAAATCCCCAATGTGCTACAAAAAATTGTGAAAACAACTACTTAGCATGATCGACCTTCTATGATGCCATCTGTTTCCCAATGTTCAAGCAAAGCCAAAATGATTTTGAGAAATGTGATTAAACTAAATTGACTAGAAAATTTTTGCAATACCGGACAATCACATTGCCACACTCGATCATCGGGCACGATCATAATGCACTAAATGCTTTGAATGCTTTGACCGGGCACTAAGGATGCATTTTGAACTTGTTAAGCCCCGCGGTGGAAGCTATTCCTCTAAACTACTAAACTCTAAGGTTTAAGTTTTGCACAACAAAATATATCACCTTTGTATCAACCGCAATGGATGCCATGTACATATAATTGTTTGAACTTCGGAATGCGATTAAGCTTTCATTCCGGTGGCTACTTGTATTGCGAGAACCAAGACTTAGAACATCAACTCCATCAATATATGTACTCAATTGGCAAACAATTATGCCATACCTACACATATTACAACTTCCTTATTAAATATTGTCGGGGATGTAAAAAATCATCAACTAAAACACACCATTTCAAAGATACAACCATCTCGCTTAACTTCCCACTATTAAACCATGATTACAAAGATTGTGGCTTTGCCTCAAGCGCACAAAACAATGGTTCATGTGCATCGACAATGATGCATCATTGGTTTTAACATTATCGAATACTTACCTTATTTGAAGGAGTGGCCGGCCAAATATCGTATGCAAAACAAACAACTTATCTATAATTCTTGGCACTCTTAATACATTAAAGGCCTTCCTTGTGACAACAACCTCAAAGCATCGATTTAAGAGCATATCCATGTTAAAAGAAATTCCACAGTGGCCATGTCATAACTCATTATTGACCACTCTATGTTGTCATTCTGGATGCGATTAGAACACTTGAAGGGCTGTGCATCCCTCTACTGGTTTAAGGAAATGATTGGAGACCAAATTACCGACAATAGTCTCCGGATGATAGAGGCATTGCATTGTTTGCATGATGGGCTCTATCAAGATGAAGGTGATGATCCGATCAGAATTATTGCACTGTAGGGCCCGAACTAAAATGCCTTTTGCCTTGATGCGGGAGCACAATTAATTATAAGTATAGCACATGACTGACTTCTTGCCTAAGAACCAAGCATCTTGGTTATGATCTTTTGAACTTCAAATTTCAAGGACTCAGCTATGCACTTAGACAACTTGGAATAGGAATCATGTGCATGAGAATTTCTGTATGACCATGCATGCAGGGAAGGAGGTTTGTGCCACGAAAAGATCGGTTGGATTTGGAAGAAGCAGGGGCTTAAGCAATTGACAATGTTAAGCTAGAAAAAATTTGCATGATTGCCATACTTGACTATTATAAATAAATGACCATTTACTTTCTCTAGGCATTTGGCATACATCATGTTGTCTTGGGGTGCATGACCAAGATTTCTTTTGATGAGCTCCTCAATTATCTTTGGCGACCTAGAAGGATCTACAACACCTTACGCATAAATTACCGTTTTCCCTCAATATCAGCAGTGTCACATTCACACAGGTGGAAAGCAAGATAAAGGAGTCCATATAATCCAAGCAGCGATACATTGTTATTTAGAGGAGCCACAAAACTCACCTCAAAGCGTATATGCGATTATTTGCACTTATACATACATCTGCACGCATGTAAAATTCATGTGTAAACAATTTGAGCAATTAGAAGCCTATTCATTTTCCCTTGAATTTACAATAGGAGTAAACTACGGTGTGATGAGCAAGCAACACTGAATATTGCAGCTGGTCCAAAACATCCACCGGGGCGCAAATACTTGTGAGCGTGGTTGTAAATGGCACCATAGACAATCTGTTATGTCTTATAATTGTTGGACGAAGATCACGGGGCGTTGTTCAATGGCCAGCGTGTTAAAAATACGTTTGCATGATGTTTCAATCCAACCACATTATAAAATTTGATTCATCCAGTAAAATCTAGCGGGGGCTTCCCCATCGAACTTTGTTTGAGTTGGAGATCTTGTTGTGGATAATGTGATATGTGGCTTAGATAAGTGCAAAGAATCTAAATCTAGTACCGCGGGATTCACAGCGACTTTGATGCTATAGCAAAGGCATCACCTTCCGCGAGACCATTAAAATTTGTTGACATGAAGAGCATAACTAGAATAAAAGTGAGCAAGCCAAGTTAGTTTCTACGATTGTATGAAATTGCTTGCAAAATGAGCTGCTCCATTTTCAATATACATACCGGGGCACATGCGCATTGACATTTGCACCCAGTTTAAAAGAGTTATAACCATATCAAATAGCTGCGGTGGGGTACAAACTAGAGTCGAGGGGTGTCTTTCCATCCTTATCAACCCAGAAAAGCACATGCATAAAACAAATGAGAAAACCTCCCATGTCAACAACTTTTTGCATTATGGTTTACTTTAAAGAATATACGCAAAAAGAGCATAAGTGCATGTATGTGCGAGATGCTCTATCTATGCATCTATAATTTCTTTGAAAGTAGAATGTTTGGCGTTTTGACAAAATGTATTGGTCTTACCGGCAAGTTCCGTCCACTTCAATTGATCAGAAGCCTCGGAAAAACTTCCACTATATATCATGTTTATAAATAAGCAATATCGTAGTTTTAGTGATAGATCTGCCACTTGGCATAGAATCAATTAATATAGCCATCCCGACTAAGGCATTCAAATATCGCATTTGTGGCGGGCCAACACAAGACAATGTAATGACATTTAGTCTTATAATATAGATTTGGAAGTCGCCAAAGTTGAAAACTTACTTGCTTTCGGCAAATCTTCTTTGCTTGAAGGCTTGAAGAGCGACATTTGCAGCCTTTGCTCCTCTCAACGATCTTTGGGCCGAGCTTTGGTCCTCTCGGTCCACACTTTCGTTGTCCCTTCTCTATCGCTGAATTCCGGCTTGTGCTAAAAGAATCGTGTTGGAAAGCGACATGCTTCCCAGTCCTCCGGCATGAACTTGAAGACCACAAGTTGGCGGCGGGGGGTGGCCTCACATAAAGTAATCCACTTGGGCCTTGGTCCACACCAACTTCTTATTGAAGTTGAGCGAGAAGAATCTCGGCAAATTCACATCCAAAGATGGGGGATAAGAAAGGTCCATAGTAAAACCAACATTCGACAAGGGCCGGAAGAGATATTCCTTTGTCTTTTAACTTTCCAATTTCGTTTAGCGGCCTAGGCAGCGGGTAAGTTAGCGACCAGTGAAATCTTGGAATTTGACAAGCAAAAAAAAAAAAGATATAAAGCTACCTCATGAGGGCCCCATAAAGATCGTGTTAGCAATGTCCTTTCCGTTGACATGTCGAGATACTTTGCTTCCTCTTTAACCATATAGGTGGCATTAGAAAAACATTACCTTGGAACTTCACGCCATTTTAAAATCTAAATCTAGTACCACGGGATTCCGCGCGGCTTTGATGCTATAGCAAAAAGCATCTCCTTCCGAGACCATTAATTAAAATTTTTGACATGAAAGAGCATAACTAGAATAAAAAGTGAGCAAGGCAAGTTCGTTTATGATCATATGAGCTGCTTGCAAAATGAGCGCTCCATTTTCAATCGCCATAGGGATACATGTTCGGACACATATCAATATGACCCGCATGGAAGAGGCCAACAAGTCATGTAAAGATGCTTATAATTGTGTTCTGGACATGAGAATCAACTTGGTACTAGTAGTAAACTTTTGGAAAACTTCTATCACGATCAACTCATCATTTTTACCTTGTCGATCAATAAAAAACCCCTCATGCTCATCGGAGGTTATAAACTTACAAATGCAAAGGCAGGGGGCTTATATGTGCAAGCATATTTGCACACCAAATTATAGCAAGTCATTCTCTCATGTATGTGAACTCTAGCTAGACCTATTCATATTTTATTTGAACACCTGTGATGATAGAAATAATGTGACTATTTCTCTTCCTCAAAGCAGTCGGTCTAAAAGCGAGAACAAGCATTAGCCTCTCAAAGGGCCGAAGGATAGATTCTGCGGGTCCCGGACTCTGAGAGCCCACGGCGGGGTTAAGCATTCAGAGCAAGACAAAATAAAGGCTGCCAGCTGTGAATAGTCCTCATGCCTTAATTTGCACTAATCTTTGTTACCAAAACCGACAAATTTAGCTCACTTAGTCCAAAATTGCCTCAAAGCCATCTTCTCCACGGGTCAAATGGACAATAAAAGTGATGAATCAGCGGGTAAAAGATAAAGCGGACATGAGTAGTGCTACCTCGGAACTAGTAAAAGATCGGTGAAGATGAATATGATCATATGAAGAAATAAGCTCTTTTTCGGTTGAAGGCATAATCCTTTACCTTTAAAAGCTCAAATGATAACTAATACTACTACTATGGCAAGCATCTTTGCATGCCTCGAGAATGTCGGAAAGGAAGAACATAAATTTCAATTTCAAACCACGATGCGCTTTATGCATGTATACCTTGGCGGATTACCTACTACCACGAACTCGATGCCTCAAAATACTCACTAATGCATATCGAGAAAAGAGAATTGCACTTGGAGATTTGGATTTCATGCTTGTTTTCTATATATTGAGTAAATATTAAACATTGAGCTAGAAGAAGCAATTACCCGGCATTTTTCCACAATCGATCACCACATTTCTCGGTACCCTATAAAATCTTTACAGATCTCTGCGGGAATGCCTACTCAAAAATGTGGCTTCTCCTAAATTTACAATTCATCAAAAGATTGCCAAGATCAAACTAGCACTCTGGAAACCAGGATCTGCCTCAAGCTTTTGGTCCTAGGGGCTATAAAAATCCTGCGGGCAATGGGCCCGGCGGCCTCAGTCACTGCAAACAATCCTCACGGTACCACAAATTCCTACAAAAGTGGGACAAATACTCTTGAGATTGGTGTTTATCTTGGTTATTCTCTGCTTAGCCACCCGTACTTTCTGCGCGAGGAAGATGGCAAGGTTTGTCTTTGTAACTTCATGAACCCGGGCATATCCTTCTACATATATATTATAGTTATGGTCACCTTGATTCTTTGAGTCTAGAATCCTCCAAATCCATCTTTTTCACCTAGTCGTGTATATATAAATGTGTGCTTGATGATCATTTGAGTTGCATTTAAGCAAGCTGTCTGCGAATATCACTTGTCCATGGATTTCCCCTCAATGTGCATAGCCATCTTTAATACGCCCACTTCATTTTATTGTGAGCCTCCATCAATGCTTATAAGCTCATCTTTCCATGGCTTAATTTTAATTTTGGGCCTATTTCCATAAACAAAAGGTTAGTTGGTAGTTTGTCCAAGAAAATAATCGGATAAAGTGCAACTTGCTTACCATCCCCAAAATGAAAAAATTTGGAAATGGGATGTCAAAGTGTTCATCACATTACTCTGATAGCCAAATAAAGGCGGTGGAATATCAGTGAGACTCAAAAGTCTCTTTTGAAAATTTGAGGTATGTCACGGCAATTAAAGTAGAGTTGAACATCCTCAAAGCTGTCCGGAAATTTATCAATGAGGTTGACAAACCCCAGAAGAGTGAACATCATTGGATTGAATGCACCTATAATAGAGTTACGTGTAGAGTTTCCCGGCGTATGACAATTCGGCGGTTTGTTTTCTTGGCGATTTAAACTTTCAAAGTTATGCCCTTTGTCTTCCATGGTGCCAAATCTTTCCTTATCCACTTGAAGTAACTAGGCGGGGAACACGGTTGAATGGTTGTAGTGTTGGCCTTTGGCCCCAAAATTTTCAATGATTATATGCACAATGCTTCTTTGTTGGCATCTGGAAATGATTTTCCCAGCGTGAAACTTCCTCATTGTGTGCCAAGGTGGTGCCCAAGATTTTTCCCGACCACAATCTTGAGCCGTTTGTTGTATGAAAATGAAACAAGCCATGACAAAAAAAAGTACCATATGATCTTAATTCTCGTGCGGCTTTAGCATAGAGCACTAGAATCACGAGGAGACCTAAACTTCTTAAGTTTCCTTAACATAAATGTTACTTGGCCTTGCCATTGTCGACTTCTATGCATCAGCGAGTTTTTAAGCTTTTCGAGCAAAATAATACCGAGAGGCCAGAGCAAAAGAATATCCACAAAAAAAAAAAAAAAAGCGTTAGAATTAGAAATAAGGAAGGAAAATTCAGACATAGGAAGGGAGAAACGAACCCAAATCTTGAGCAACACCGTCAATAGTAGCTCCCATGCTTTCCCATCCAACACTGAGTTTTTACGCAATCACGCTTCTTTGGGCTTTATGCAGGCGAGAAAAAGTGAAGGGGGCGCTTAATTCACTCTGAAAAGATATTCTTTCACGGGAAGAATCACGAAAATTAGAGATGGTTTATCGATGCCAAAATCACATACCATATATGGAATCGTACCTACCTTGGAAGTGCTAGATGATGGCAATCACGCTCAAAGCGACCATGGCGGCCTGATGCGCCTTTCCTTGCTTCAATGAACTTCGGCCTTGTTACACCTACAAATAAAGAACTATCATTTGAATAATCGTTGGGAGCGATCGCTTCATTGCCACTATGGCGAATGTATAAAAAAGAAATGCACCCGACCATTTTGCCAACCGAAATCCGGGCCTGGTGATCCGTCGATCAATCCTGATTGAAATGAATAAAACCGGCCCAGTTCGAATTTTCGATAGGATCTTATGCCAACACTATTCAATTCCACCACAATTATTTATTTTGCATTAAATTTTACTTTTTTTTACTATTTAAGCAAGCACTTTTTACTTTTGGCTTAAATCTCGGCCATTGATCGCACATTCAGCGGACGTGATCAAAAACCCCAAATAAAGGGTCATTCGGTGGCTTATTTGGGGGCTTAATGTGGTAGTCGTCGAAATCAGAGATGGACCGGTCGAGATTTAATTGTCTACACACATCTACACAATATAATTGTATATGCCAATTTGGGGCTTTTGTTGTGGGCGTTCATCTCGAGATGGGCCAGTAGAGATCAATCTGTCCCAATATTTTGAGTACACCAACAAGAGGGATCCTTGGGGAGTTCACGAGGTGGCAGTCTCGGCCAGATCCATCTCAAAGATGGGCGGCGAGATCAATCTCTACCAACATTTTGTGGCATCAATCTCTACACCATTTGTGTACTTTGCCAACATTTGTGGCACTCAATATAATTGTATATATATAAGGATATATATATATATATATATATATATATATATATATATATATATATATATATATATATATATATATATATATATATATATATATATATATATATATATATATATATATATATATATATATATATATATATATATATATATATCCGAAACGGATCAGGGCGTTTTTGAATGTTAGGGTTTTCTTCATGCATAGCCAATCTCGAAGCATTTACGCAATGCGTTAGGGTTTTCTTTACGCCATAGCCAATAGCCCGACCGTGGAGCATTTACGGAAACATATCGCGGCATCTGCGGGAGGTGGAAGGATGGAGTTCTGCGATTGGAAGAAAGCCCGAGAAAGCTGTTAAAGTAAAAAAATGAAGTTTAGCAAAAAAACCTTAGGCGGAGATCTACGTTTTTTAGTGGAAGCGGCCCGCGGCGGTGGCTTCTTTGCCTCTAATTTCTCTGCAAAAACCACCGATGTTCTTGATATTTCTTTGCACGATGAATCGAGAAAATGGTGCAAATGCCCGGGGTTGATTTCTCAGTCAAGATGGATCTAAGCGGGTTGAAATTCGGAAACTTGTGGGGGGAGAGAGTGACATGCCTTAATCTCGGATATGTTGTTCGACTTTGAGTGTGTAGGAATCATGGTTCTTCTAGAGGAATTGGACTTTGTGTCGGAGGTAGAATCGAGCAAAATGATCTTCTTGAGAGAAATCTTTGGTTCTCCCCTTGAGTTTGGCTTCAACCAACCATGAATTTGAGCATATATTTCGGTGTTTTTTGATGATTCCGGTCTTCATATAGGCAACATGAATTACATGCAAACCATTTTCAAAGCAAATTTCCTAGAAGATATCACCATGCTCAAGGGGCCTACATCCAGCTTCTCCAATGGGCTTCTCATTGTTGATTGTTTTGGTAAATCTCTCTCATGTTCTTCTCATTCATTTGATTTTATTATATGTATACCTAATTATTTCCTTCTAATATATATCATGCTTAACTATTGCAGCGTCTTAAGTTGGGATTGCCATATTCCCCTGCTTTCTTATCTCCAGAACCTATCTTTAGATTATTCATGGAATAATTTTTGCAACACCCGGCTCTGGATTGTTATACTCCACAGAGGTTGCCTTGGTAAGAAATTTCATTAATAAAGTTCTATAATCTATGATCTACGTTTCACAAGGATCTAATCTTTAAACTATGACAAAGTTCTAAAATCTATGATGCATTCATAGACAAGGAGAACCAGACATGCTTTTCTACTTGACTATTGTGGTTACTATTGGGTAAATTGTCTTTGACTTAGGTTATAGCATAGCGATAGTGTTGTAATCTTTTTTGCTTCCGGTAGCCATGCCCTAGAGACTCTTTTTAAGCATCACGAGAACCACGAGAGTCAAGCGGTGTAAGCGAGTTTTACTTCGTTTCTTTTTTGAATTTTTCTTGAATGGTAATGTTCTTGCATTATATCTGCTGTGTAATGGAGATGTTGTTGCTATAGTGAATCCTGTTATATGTTGTAAATCCTTGACAAATATAACTTTGGATTAATTCTGGTGATTCTATGTTCGAAAGAGTAGTATTATGCACCTAAAGTTTTGGCGGTGAATGCGTTTACGCTCCAATACAGCAATGATTACGATTCTATCTCTTCACAATGATTACATTAATGGCTCTGCATCCAAAACAGAAATTAATTGTAAGCGCTATGAACACTTCTCATTTTTTCTCTCTCAAATTGCATGCATATCTCATGTGAGCGATCATTATTAAATTTGTCACTTCAAATTGCTTATAGACTTTGCCATGCTATTGTTTTGCGTTGTAATTTTGCATCTTTTTAGGGATATCAGAGGAGGTATCTGGTAGCTTATCTTTGCTTAGAAAACATAATCTTAACTTCCTTTCTTTTAAGCATGCTATCTTTGAATTACATGTGACCTCTGATTAATAGTGGGAGAATGTGATGGAAATGCAAAGGAATCTGTTCTTTTTCTTTCCAAGATTGAGCAGATTTTCAAAGCATGTTAGTTGGGCAAATCGTAACATAGTTATTGGAAGAATTGCCATGGGATTGCTCTGAATCAGCGTATGAACTTCACATTGGTATGCTAAAGGGTAATGGTGAAATGCATTTTCTTTTGTATGTACTTTCTGCCGGAGGAGGCGGGAAAAGCAACAAAATGAATATCCCTTGAGAAAAAATGGCCAGATTGAATATCCCTTGAGAAAATGCTATTGCAAACTCCTTTTCGTTGCATGGATTTGAAGCTATGCTAGAGAAAAGACCAGCACTTGAAGAAGGCATTAATAAAACACTAGCATTAATAGAAGGGAAATTGATACATGCTCAATTGGTGCATCAGTGAATCTTGCGGTTACTATATTGTGGTAAACATGTTAAGCGGTGCATCGTGAATCCTGCGATAACTATATTGTGGTAAACATGTATGCCAAGCATGGCAATGTTAAAGATGCAATTTGACATACGTGCTATTGCTTATTAAGATATTGTGATCTTGAAGAAGGGAAGATGCAATGCAATGGCGTGCTATTGCTTATTAGAATATCATGATCTTTGAAGAAGTGAGTATGCGGCGGTGAGTATATGGAATACATGCAAAAAAATTATATGCATTGAGCAAACTTATATTGATAGACCCTATAGCCCATCTCCAAGCTGTCAACAAGCAAAAAAACTATGGTATCATGTCTTGAACTACTATTCATGCTCTTTAAGCGCCACAAGAATATGGCTAGGTTAACATGGATCTTTGTGAGAACTTGGTGCAGCAGTTGATTTGCCAAGCAAGCATTTTTGTCAAATCTTGTTAGTGCTCAATCTTCTTTATGCATCTAACAATTACTACCCAATCTTCAAGTTTGCTTTACGTTCTAAGTATCTCCTTACGTTTTGAAGTTCTCCTTGAGTATCTCCTTCCTTTTGAAGTTCTCCTCCAAAGCCCGAGGCGAAGGAGTATCTTAGGATTAAGGATCCGATTCTAAATGGATATGCTCCTTCTTAAGATGCATTGTGAATATGCTCTTGAGATGCCCTATTATATAATGTAACTCAATAAAACTTGACCCATCGGGGGGTGCCAATATATCTTGCATATGAGATTTGACTTCTCATTATCGGTTCATGCTACTTGCATTTTTTTTTAGGTCAATTTGCTCTGTCACAAAGCTGCCAATATAATTTTCAATTATTGTGTGTGATCAAATACCGAGATAGATTTCAGATAATACCCACCCGTCTAGATTGATAATACCGGAGACAACCATATAGAGATACAATATATTGTGGTCCTCAACTTAGATGTGTTAGATGCAATGTTCACACAATGTTGTTCATATCAATTGTTTATCTTCAACATAAACAACATTGTTTTTGCACACAAAATAATCATGGTAAGGTTTTGCTTGATTCCCGTTAGATGCTAAAGAGTTCTTAAATAATGAACATTTCCATTTAGAGGACTTTGGTACCAGTGCCCATTTACAGCCCATTTACAGGATTTTGATATCAGTGCTACAACAGACTAATGCTATCTCAATAATGTTATTTTATTACAAGGCCATAGGACTAATGCAATCTCAATAATGTTACAAGGCCATTTCCATGAACGCTCTTCTACACCCTTCTACAAGGCAATCTATTTGCAAGCACCCTTCTATAATGCAACTTTATTTGCAATAAAAAAAATGCTTATCAAGTAACAATAGTAACATCTTCATAACAATAGTACCATCTCCGGGGCTATGTGGACATATGTACACATATATTTGCATGCTAATCCAAATGAGCAGCGACACTAAATATAGCAATTAAATTGCAAGTTTAGTTCACAAAGGCTCTATAAAACATACAACCAATTTAATATCTGCCCACTTTTTAATTTTGCATGCTAATCCAAATGAGCAGCACTGAACATGGCAATTAGATTGAAAGTTTTAGTTCACATTGCTCTCTAAAGCATACCACCAATTTAACCTTCGCCACTTTTAATGACACATTGAGTAAACAAAGGAAGAAATAGACGAAAAAGGAAGAGATAGCTATGAGTAACAAAATTGACCTATATTAAAGGCAAGAGAATTGTAGGTACGTCGGTGATGTTGAAATTGCATCATAGTACAAAGCACTCACTATACAAGAATTAAAGCCCAAATTGCACACCATCAATGCTGCATGAATCCTACAACGTTGAACCTAATAATTGCCTTATAGCCCAGCAACGCTGGGCACCATCACTAGTATATATATATATATATACATATATAAATATATATAAAGGCTGTCAACAGGCTGTATCTACATAGTGGGGTTTAAATTTTTGGCCCCAACAAAACTTTGGAAGTTACATCCTCAGTTTTGGCTCTCTTAAATGAGCTACACTCTTTGCTACAGACATCATAATTGGTCTTTAGCATATTGGCTTCAATGCCCCATAATGTTTGGCTCAAAATGCACGGGCTTGGCCTAGGCTGTTCTGGACATGACTCAATGTCAAGTCTCGAAAACGTTTGTGATTCATGGTAAATATATGCCATGTCCTCTCATTTTATTATGTGAGAACTCACTTTCGTCGCACATGTATAATGCTTGTCTAAGAATTTATTTATGTGCTATAATGGTTTTAACTAGCTTGGCTAAAACAAGGCCAAAATGCAAAGGGCACAAAAAGATTGACCATGCTTGTGCTAAGCATTGTATAAAAAAGCTTGTTTTTGTCCTGCTTCACGTGTGAGATACAAGCTGTGTACGCACTTTGAGATACAGATTGCTCACAACGATTAAACTAAAATTTGAATTTTCATAATTATTAGGCAGGGTATATGCCTAGCCAACCATAGAAACTGAGTGTTGGCACTATACACTGGGACAAAACATTATGGTGCCAACTCACAAATGTTGGAGTTACACTCTACATTGTGGTTACAAGAATGCTATGGTGCCAACTCACAAATGTAGGGAGTCAAAACATTTGAAATAAGACAGGGGGATTTAAATAAACCCACATTTGGCTTTGTGTGGATGACACATTTATGTCTTGAATGTTTGGCTTCAAAATACCATGTTGGCAGGCTATACACGTAAGACAAGCATGTTGGAGATACTAATTTCTAGCATTATCATTCTAATTGCCTAGTACAAGGGCTTTAGACCTCTAGACCTTATAAGGTCTTTTTTGTTCCTTTTTACGATACAAGGGCCTCATAACGAGGCACAAAACTTTTAGTTGAATTTGCAGAAACCTTTAAATTTGTCTAGGCATGGCATGCTTGCCACTTGTCTTTCTAGCAAAAAGAAGCATGCATGCATCCACTTTTATATGTAAAAACCACATTTGTTACACATGCCACTTGTTAAACGTTTTTCATTATTGCATGCCTATTATTTGCATTTTGCTTTGGCGACTCCACCACATGCTTGAGGTGTAAGAGATGCTTACCAAATGGTGGAAAAAAGCAACCATGGGGCAATCATGGACAAAAAGGTAATATCTTAAAACTTGTTAATATTTTTGGGTAGTTATGATATTATGTAAGCCTTTGTAAAAAGTGGACGACCATATAGAAGGGTTTCCTCTTATACCCAAATGGTCTTCGGAAAAAAAATATTTCATGCATGACGTTCACAGCCCTTTGCATTTTTAGGGCTCTTGAAAGGACGTGGCATAAGACAAATAGTATGCCCTATTTTTCATGCTTGGAAATAGCAAGCTTCCCAAAATCGGGGAAGCCCGTCACATTCAATGCAACCCGGATGTGCCCATTGATGATGCTTCAGGCCCGACATGTGCTCCTAAGCGGTTGAGGATGATTCGGCCTCTACATGGTTTGCTTTATAAGCATCGGTAAGCTTTATCTGAAAAATGTTAATGGCAAATGCATTTGACATATCTAATAAGCTAAATCGGTTGCTTAGATTCCTTGCTTCGCATTAATGTGGGTGATTGATTGCGTCTTCAAATGGTGGATTCTCCAAAATGATGCCATGCTATATTCGACCATGCAACGAATAGGTGAAAGCAAATTCGGATAAGTGGAAGCATTTTTTTCTATCTTAGATTAGAGCGAAAAAATATGATTATTACGGATGTCGCTGATTTTTGGTAACTTGCTATTTGTTCAATCCCAAGTCAACACTATCGATCAAATGTGATAGGTGGATCAAATATATTACAGTCCGACAAATGAAGCTATTCATGTGGGAGCTATCTCCAATAATATAGGAGGAACTTGAACATTTTTTGGGAGGCGTTGAAAGGGTTTTCTTGCATTTACTTTTGCATATTTCTTGGTTTAAAAGCAAATCTACATAATCTCATTGCGGTCGACCCGGCATAGTGCTAGTACATACATGCTAAATATTTTGCTCTGAGTGAGCATTGTAGCATTGTTCTTAATGCTTTGTGTGAACTTGGTGAAAAGGAAAATACAAATCTTCTTTTCTTCCTTTCTTTGTTATTTAGTTCTAGATTTATGTTTAGGATGCTCTATATTGGGCATTGTGTCACATTAATTTCTTGAGTTGTAAACTTGACATGACAAACTAGCGTAAAAGTTGTTATAATATCCTATGTTTTTGCATTCGGTGGTGGAATCTTGCTATATTACTCGGGCCTCTCATTCTACTTGTAGAAGCTGATGCAGCTTGTAGATTTTTCAATGAGATCTACTAAGTGAAGGCGAAGAGCCATGAAGTCTTATAGCTTACTGTCATCCCTTGTCTAGTTCACAGAGTCTATTGCTAACTTTGGCTTGTTTGGGTGCGGGTAACCAAGACTTCATCTCTTAGAAGTTTTCATATCTATGAAGGTGTGCGTGAAGGTGTCTTTGCATGTACATGGAGTCTCTTGGATGATAAAATGGAGATTCATAATGATGTCTTTCTGTATTAACTAATTTTTTTGGAACATGGTGAGATCTTTCTGTTCTCTATCTAGTCTTTTGCTATATTATCTAATTAGCTTCTACATGTTATGCTTTTATGCATGCATGAAAATACCTGAGATACTCGGTTATATGGCTCTAAATTGGAATACATTTACATTTGCAAAAGAAAGATTGTGAAATACATGCATATTTATTATTTTATTTTATTTTATTATTGCTTTTAGTAATTCTTAGATTGGCCTGGATGTTTTGGAACTAGGACACTAGTCCTCTACATATGCCAAGACAAGAATTTGCTTGTTAGCACAACTAACTTGATCATGTAGACTATCTTGTTAGAATTTCTATTTGGGGCTAAGCTTTTAGTCCTCTTTAGAAAACACACTTGATAGTTCTATGGCGAGCACATAAAAAAGTAAATTGATAAGACCTTATTTCAGAAATGCCTAGTTTGGGGTTGATAAATCAGCTCTCATTAGGTAGGCCTGTAATGATGGGTATAGTAATAATTGCATAATTTAGCAGCTAAGACACCGGGATCGATTGATTTGGGCTGGGGTAGCATGGAGGGACACAAAATCTCAAGTTCTAGCAGTGTTAGTATTTGGAGTAGAATGTTTGCTAGATTAGATCCTAGTAAATAGCTAGTATATATACTGAAACTTCTGCTTATCTGTTCTAGGACAGTAACCCTTATCTTCTGGTGTACTATGTACTATTTACCATATATTCTCTGCTTTACTTTGTACTTGTTACTATTTACTATTTGCATCTACACATATAGATGTCTTATTCTAACTAGATTCTCATTCACGATTACTTAATATGGGACTAATAATTTAGTTCTCATTAGGTGATTGTGTTCTTGAGTTTCTATGTTCATCTCATTTATTTGCATCTTGAAAATATAAATTGATCACCTTTTCCTTGGACTTGGAACATGTGTTTGGAACTAAAGATTTGGTTCTCTTCTCATTTGCTAAGCGTGGAAATCTGATCAAGGCAAAGGTTACATGTATTTTCATTTATCTCATATTTGAGTAAATAGTCTCTTATAAACAAATTCTGAGGCTAGTAGGGTCCTAGCAGCAATGCTGGGCACCTTACTCGACCCTAGTATAGCGTATTATATTTTTTGGACCCTCTAACCTGCGGTTGGAGGTAGGTTTCTATATATATATATATATACATATATAAATATATATAAAGGCTGTCAACAGGCTGTATCTACATAGTGGGGTTTAAATTTTTGGCCCCAACAAAACTTTGGAAGTTACATCCTCAGTTTTTGGCTCTCTTAAATAAGCTACACTCTTTGCTCTGAGACATCACTTAATTGGTCTTTAGCATATTGGCTTCAATGCCCCATAATGTTTGGCTCAAAATGCACGGGCTTGGCCTAGGCTGTTTCTGGACATGACTCAATGTCAAGTCTCGAAAACGTTTGTGATTCATGGTAAATATATGCCATGTCCTCTCATTTTATTATGTGAGAACTCACTTTCGTCGCACATGTATAATGCTTGTCTAAAATTTATTTATGTGCTATAATGGTTTAAATAGCTTGGCTAAAAACAAGGCCAAAAATGCAAAGGGCACAAAAAGATTGACCATGCTTGTGCTAAGCATTGTATAAAGAAGCTTGTTTTGTCCTGCTTCACGTGTGAGATACAAGCTGTGTACGCACTTTGGGATACAGATTGCTCACAACGATTAAACTAAAATTTGAATTTTCATAATTATTAGGCAGGGTATATGCCTAGCCAACCATAAAAACTAGTGTTGGCACTATACACTGGGACAAAACATTATGGTGCCAACTCACAAATGTTGGAGTTACACTCTACATTGTGGTTTACAAGAATGCTATGGTGCCAACTCACAAATGTGGGAGTCAAAACATTTGAAATAAGACAGGGGGATTTAAATAAACCCACATTTGGCTTTGTGTGGATGACACATTTATGTCTTGAATGTTTGGCTTCAAAATACCATGTTGGCAGGCTATACACGTAAGACAAGCATGTTGGAGATACTAATTTCTAGCATTATCATTCTAATTGCCTAGTACAAGGGCTTTAGACCTCTAGACCTTATAAGGTCTTTTTGTTCCTTTACGATACAAGGGCCTCATAACGAGGCACAAAACTTTTATTAATTTGCGAAACCTTTAAATTTGTCTAGGCATGGCATGCTTGCCACTTGTCTTTTCTAGCAAAAAGAAGCATGCATCCACCTTTTATATGTAAAACCACATTTGTTACACATGCCACTTGTTAAACGTTTTCATTATTGCATGCCTATTATTTGCATTTGCTTTGGCGACTCCACCACATGCTTGAGGTGTAAGAGATGCTTACCAAATGGTGGAAAAAAAGCAACCATGGGGCAATCATGGACAAAAAGGTAATATCTTAAAACTTGTTAATATTTTTAGATAGTTATGATATTATGTAAGCCTTTTGTAAAAAGTGGACGACCATATAAAAGGTTCCTCTTATACCAAATGGTCTTCGGAAAAAAAATATTTCATGCATGACGTTCACAGCCCTTTGCATTTTAGGGCTCTTGAAAAGGGACGTGGCATAAGACAAATAGTATACCCTATTTTTTCATGCTTGGAAGTAAGCTTCCCAAAATCGGGAAGCCGTCTGATGGTGCAACCGGATGTGCCCATTGATGATGCTTAGGCCCGACGATGCTGCTCCTAAGCGGTTGAGGATGATTTGGCCTCTCTGTGGTTTGCCTTAATAAGCATCAATTTGGAAGCTTTATCTGAAAAAATATTAATGGCAAATGCATTTCGACATATCTAATAAGCTAAATCGGTAGCCGATTCCTTGCTTCGGCATTAATGTGGGTGATTGATTGCGTCTTCAAATGGTAGTTCTCCAAATGATGCCATGCTATATTCGACCATGCAACAGATAGGTGAAAAGCAAATTCGGATAAGTGGAAGCATTTTTGCTCTATCTTAGATTAGAAACGAGAAAAATATGATTATTACGGATGTGCTTTGATTTTGGTAACTTGCTATTTGTTCAATCCCAAGTCAACACTATCGATCAAAATGTGATAGGTGGATCAAATATATTACGGTCCGACAAATGGGCTATTCATGTGGGAGCTATCTCAATAATATAGGAGGAACTTCGAACATTTTGGGAGGCGTTGAAAAGAGTTTTCTTGCATTTACTTTTGCATATTTCTTGGTTTTAAAAAGCAAATCTACATAATCTACCTGCATTGCGGTCGACCCGGCATAGTGCTAATACATACATGCTAAATATTTTGCTCTGAGTGAGCATTGTAGCATTATTCTTAATGCTTTGTGTGAACTTGGTGAAAAGGAGAAATACAAATCTTCTTTTCTTCCTTTCTTTGTTATTTAGTTCTAGATTTATGTTTAGGATGCTCTATATTGGGCATTGTGTCACATTAATTTCTTGAGTTGTAAACTGACATGACAAACTAAGCGTAAAGTTGTTATAATATCCTATGTTTTTTGCATTAGGTAGTGGAATCTTGCTATATTACTCGGGCCTCTCATTCTACTTGTAGAAGCCCGTTGCGGCTTGTAGATTTTTCAATGAGATCTACTAGGTGAAGGCGAAAACCATGAAGTCTTATAGCTTACACCATCATCCCTTGTCTAGTTCTTAGAGTCTATTGCTAACTTTGGCTTGTTTGGAGTGCAGGTAACAAGACTTCATCTCTTAGAAGTTTTCATATCTATGAAGGTGTGCGTGAAGGTGTCTTGCATGTACATGGAGTCTCTTGGATGATAAAATGGAGATTCATAATGATGTCTTGCTCTGTATTAACTAATTTTTTTTGGAACATGGTGAGATCTTTCTGTTCTCTATCTAGTCTTTGCTACATTATCTAATTAAGCTTCTACATGTTATGCTTTTGCATGCATGAAAATACCACAGATACTTTCGATGTATGGCTCACAAATTAGATACATTTACATTTGCAAAGAAAGATTGTGAAATACATGCATATTTATTATTTTATTTTATTTTATTATTGCTTTTAGTAATTCTTAGATTGGCTTGGATGTTTTGGGACTAGGACACTAGTCCTCTACATATGCCAAGACAAAATTTGCTTATTAACACAACTAACTTGATCATGTAGACTATCTTGTTAGAATTTCTATTTGGGGCTAAGCTTTTAGTCCTCTTTAGAAAAACACACTTGATAGTTCTATGAGCACATAAAAAGTAAATTGATAAGACCTTATTTGAAATGCCTAGTTTGGGGTTGATAAATCAGCTCTCATTAGGTAGGCTGTAATGATGGGTATAGTAATAATTGCATAATTTAGCAGCTAAGACACGGGATCGATTGATTTGGGCACAGATGCTAGCATGAGCAGACAAAATCTCAAGTTCTACTTGAGTGTTAGTATTTGGAGTAGAATGTTTGCTAGATTAGATCCTAATAAATAGCTAATATATATATATATATATATATATATATATATATATATATATATATATATATATATATATATATATATATATATATATATATATATATATATATATATATATATATATATATATATATATACAAGTGAGTGTACTATAAAGGATTACACAAATTTTGAACCATCAAACTTAAGATTACATTAGATTCCCCTAGATTCTCAAAAGATTATCCCAAATTTTTCTCTACATTTCTTAAATTCTATATAAATTCTCTTAGATTCCTTTAGGTTCTATCAAGATTCCCTAGAAAAACACACTTGGTGTAAAAGATTCCCTAAAATTTCCTTAGATTCTTAGGATTCTACAAAGATTCCTCGAGATTTCAAGCGTTATCACAAAAGGATCCTCTAAATTCTTTAGAATTCTATGTAGATTCTCCTAGATTTTTGTTAGATTCTATAGATTTCCCCCTAGAATCTTGAAAATTCCATCAAGATTCCCTAGATTCTCAAAGATTTTGGCGCTTGGATTACCCTTTAGATTACGAGCCATTCAATGAAGATTCTATAAAGATTCACTTAGATTCTTGAAGATTAGGAAAAAAGTATCCTAGATTCTCAAAGATTTAGGAAGATTCCTTAAATACTCTTAATCCCATAAGTTACTTAAGATTCTCTTAAGATTCAACTAGATTCTCAAAGATTATCCCAGTTTTCCAAGATTCTATAGATTCTCTTAGATTCTCGAGATTCCCCTACTAAACACACTTATTAATGAAAGATTCCTTAAAATTCCCTGAAAGCTTCCCTAGATTCTTAAAAGATTCTATAAAGATCCCTCTAGATTTTCCGAACTTATCACAAGAAACCTCTAGAGTCTCCAAAATTCTATGTGGATTCTCCTAAATTTTGTTAGATTCTATATAGATTCCCTTAGATTCTATAGATTTTCAAGGATTCTCAAAGATTTTATGAAGATGCACTTGATCTACTAGATTCTCTATGATTCTCTTGAGATTCCCATAAATTCCCTAATTTTGTTGGGGTTCCTCTAGCCTCCTAAAGATCATCTCAAGATTCCTCTAGATTTCCCATATTTCTATGTAGATTCTCCTAGATTCCCTTAGATTCTGAAGATTCTTCTACATTCTCAAAGGTTTTTATAAAGATTCCTACTAAGTCTCAAAAGATTCCCTTAGATTCTCATAGATTCCCAAAGATTCTCTTGAGCTTCCTTTAAATTCCCTAAAATCCTATGGAATTCCCTAGATTCTTTTAAATTAGCATAGATTCTGTAAAATTCTAAGTTTCCAAAAGAAACTTAGTATTCGATCACATTAGCTCCAGCTGCGAGGAGCGATGCGAAGCACCACTCATTGGGAAGTTCTCGTGAGAGGAATCAATGATTGGAAGGTCTCACCTTCATCAGGCCCTCTCTTTGCAAGTTATCGGCCTTTGAAATGATTATAAAAAAGCTTCCTAGAAAGTCCATCTATTAATGTTGGTGCCACCTCATTACCTTTTTATTAAATAAAATTGCCACCTCACCTCTTTTAATAAAAGAAATTGCAATTTAATAAAAATTTAATGGTTAGGATTTTTTCCTCCCCTTTTTGATCAACGGTTAAGATTGGTACAAAAAAGCACCTTTTAAAAGGACCTTCCTTGCATCTTCCCTTTAAAATCAAGGGCCAAGATTTCTACGTGCTAGATCAACGGTTCGTATGGATGGGGTGCATAGCCATGCAATACATGCATACCCCCATCAAATCCAAGCCATTTTAAGTGCCACCTCAAAATTAGGCGGATAGGATTAATCTCTACCCACATTCCAACCCCCCATAGGACCCATCAAATAGTTGTATATATATAAAGAGATATATATATATATACAATCTGAGTGAGTGTACTATAAGGAGTACACAAATTAGAGTCCAAACCAGATTCTCTTAAAGATTCCCTAATTCTCAAGATTTTCTCTAGATTTCTCAAGATTCTATATAGATTCTCTTAGATTCCTTTAAAATATCAAGATTCCCACTAGAAAATACACTTAGTGTAAAAGATTCCCTTAGATTCTTGGATTCTACAAAAAGATTCCTCCAAGATCTCAAGCGTTATCCTGAGGATCCTCTAAATTTTCGAATTTATGTAGATTCTATAGAGATTCCCTAGATTCTTGAAGATTCCATCAAGATTCCCTAGATTCTCGAAAGATTTTATGAAGATGCACTTAGATTACGCTAGATTAGAGCCATTCAATGAAGATTCTATAAAGATTAAACTAGATTCTTGAAGATTAGGGAAAAATATCTTAGATTC